>CABFWB010001892.1:0-89005 GCA_902151455.1 Timema bartmani | reverse complement strand
AACATAAAAAAAAAAAAAAAAAAAACGGTACTGGGGTTGTCATTGACCTCAAAGGTATTCACTGAAACAAAAAACTGGTAGTAGGAGAGTCAATAAATTTTGAAACAGTTTTTCTTTTGGGTACTAATGCATTTTGTGTAACCTCAACTTAATCTAGTAAGGAATGAATATATTGGGTGTTTATTTGAACTCTCAAAAACATAACACCTGAAACACCAATCCTGCACTTATCCTTTCCTTAAGAGAGCTTGCAGATCCCAGGCAAAGCTGCCCCTCTACCTACTTCTGTGTGATATATATATATGCTCATTTTTTTTTTTTTTTTTACTGGTATACTGCATTTTATCCATAGACATTCAGAGGTTGATTAGTTTTGATCATAAGGTTAACTAACACTCTTGATCCCTGATCATCTCTGAGAAAATATTGGTTCTCAACTACCATCCCTCTGTCAACTATGGGGATTTTTGAACATTCTTTGAACGTCCAATAATTATTTTTCCTTTTCGTGGTACACAAATGGTGTTTTAGAAGGTGGCCACATTGTGCTTTGCTACTGAAAGCTATGGCATTAGCTTTTCCTAGCTTTATTTCAAATTCAATGAGCATTTCTTATTGCACTTTCTTGTGTCACACTGCACTAAACTTTTACACAGTAACCGATTTGCTAATTTTCCAAAATTATGTTTGGTCATTTATCCCGAAATGGAAAATACTCCATGATGAAATCACTGGGCTGAGGGAGGATCCCTTTACCAGAAGTTGAAAATTTGTACAATTTAATTGTGTTTGGCTGCAAAATATTTATTTGAAATGTTAACCAAATGATTTTAAATATGTTATTATTGAGCCCAAAAAACATGATTGGGCACATATTTTTATCATCAACAATACCATTATCTATGAAAATGTTTTCTAACCTCTTTACATTGTTGTTCATCTATGAAGATGGATGGTTCTGAATTCTGCTAAATTTACAAAAATGTTACGACAGAAATCTTTGTTTAGTAGCACGGCATGGGGTAAGTTAATCTAAATCCACCCTTGCAAAACTGTAGTATTCTTAACCCCTAATTTTGACCTAAAATGTGTTATTTTGAAATGTTTCCATTCTAATGTTATTATGAAATGCAGTTTACTCTTTAGCTGCCAAGTTTAAATCCTACATCATTAAAAAAGGTGATGACATTTCAAAGAATTGAGTCAAGGAGATAAAAATGTGCCATGTACAAATGATGTAAATCAGGGGAAAAGCTTTTATTGAACTGAGTGCACTGCTTAAAATGATTGTATTGGCTTTTTTGGCTAAAAGTCTTCCATTTGCTTGCAACCAAGATAATTGTACAGAAAATTACAGAAATTCTAGAAGTATTAACATGATGTTTTGGATTTTAGCATATAAGTTACTTAGCTTAATTGGTAGAGTGTCTTTCTACAGGGTCAGAAGTCCTAAATTTGATTCTTGGTCTATTCTAGATTTTAAACTTTATCACAGTAAAATACTACATGTTAATTCAAAAATAGAAATATGGTCCTATTATTTATTTTGATACATTTCTTAGAAATATAATTATGGTTGGTGTAAAGTGTTCACCATCCCAGTAATAATTAGCTTTTGAGTCCTTTTTTTTAAATAAGTATATTTGAGTAGTCTGCCTAGCCCAAACTATTGTTTTTTTAGAAAAGTAGTTTAAAAATAAAAACCTCCTTATAATAATACAATTTCTAAATTAAAAAAATAATTTCTTTTACTTGGATACAATTTAAAAAATTTGGATGTGTGTGGGAATTGAACTCTGAATATCTAGGTTGCTATGCAGTTAAACTACAGACTGAACTAAAATGAACTCTGTATAAAAAGACTAAATTAACTACATTTACTTCACTTTCACACAACCAAACATGTTTACTGAAAGATTGCAGGGTCCATTCAAAGCAATAATAATATTTCCTTTAGCTTTCAAATTTTGTACAAGAGTGCATTTCTTTCAACAAAATCATTCTCTGAAGGTAAAGGCATGTCCATCTTGTTTTATGTTTCTTTAGTCACTAGACAAACAGAATCTCACACAGTATTTAGCTGGAAAGGTGAAACCTTTCACAAGCCACTAGTGTGACATCACTTTTTGCATTTAAGGTGTTTCTGAGATAGTGTGTGAGTTGCAAGTAATCGGCAAGCAACTCGTAACCTGCACGTTTCAAAATTAGGAGTCTTGTATTGACAAATAGTTTTGAACACCATGTTATTACATGCTTATGTCATACCAATTTAATACCAAAACATTTAGTCCTTCACTTTCTGTCAGAAAACAACGCAAATCAACACACCCCCAGATTGACTATACAATATAAACATAAAATTGGTAAGATCCTGACTATACGACATAAACATAAAATCTGCTATACAGGATATTACAGAGCCAACTGAAGTTAATATAGAGAAATCCTGGTGGAGACTCTTGGTGATGATAATGAGTGAAAATACTTTTTTCACATTACATCACAGAGGAGGAAGTTGCTCACTTATCTTATTTTTTTCTAAAATGTATTTGTATTAATTATTATTAACAAAACTACTTCTATATGTAACAGACATATAGATAAGTCAAAGTTTGTAAAATTGTTTTGCATTGAAAGATTTGTCAGATTGTATCATATTGTTGAATTGTTAATACATACTTAGTCACATTGACACAATATGATTCTTATATTTACAGTTAAGGAAATGATTTCTCATCCATTTGAAACACGTTCAGACAGTTTCTACTTTGTTGACGATCATCTGATTATGCACAATAAAGCAGATTATGCATATGATGGTGGACTCCAGTAGTGATTTTCATTTTCAAGCTCCAGCATTAGTTCTCACTAAATGTTGTATCAAGATGACTTTAAATTTTGTGATACAATAATTTACAGAACACTTATGTAAAATTGATATCCAACCAGCAGTTCAGTATTTACCATCGTGTTAATTGTGTGTCATCATGCAATTTTAAATTCGCCTGTATTTGTGCGTGCTTGGGCACTATCTAATTAAAATGTCCAACCATTTTGACTTAAGTTCATATTCATGTCAATAACAGTATTTATTTGATATTTTAAATTATTTTTATGGAAAATATTTAAACATTTAGGATTATAAGGGAAATTAAATATAAAATAAACATCTCTCAAAAATGTTTGTGTTAATGATTGTGAGTTATTTGTTAGAATTTTATTGTGTTATGAACTATAAAACATTTAATGTATTAGACATATGTTTCATGAAAAATAACATATTTATTCAACTATAGGATGTGTTATTAAAAAGAAAAACCCATTGGATAATTTTATGTATAGTTTTAAAGAAGAAAGAGGAAAAAAAGGCAGAACTGCCAATTATAAAATATGAAGGCATTTAGAATAACACTTAACACTAGATATTACCCCAAAAATTTAAGAGAACATCAAACGCCTCTGATAATTTTTCAATCATGCAGGAGTCATTCAGAACTTTTATATCCTACTCACAAAGTTATGTTAAGTGCCTTAATTTTGTTAAAGGGGTTTGATTAATTTCTAAAATCACACTCATCCATGTTGTTTCATGTGAAGGGTTATTCTATCTGCCTGTTTATTTTCTGGTGATAGAAAATAAACTTCAGTAGGTAGTAAAGAATCAAGAATAATGCACAAACATAGTAATCTTTAGTCATTTAATTTATTTTTTAAAATGTTAATGTTAAGTAAAAGTGTCATTTTATTTTCCATGAATGTTTTACCTCTGAAATAGGAATCATTGTGTCATATTGTTAGCATTGGTATTAATGTGTTAATGCTATAATTATAAATTGAATTCTAGTTTTGGATATTAAGTCAGCCAATTTTTTTTTTTTTTTTTTGTAAGAACAATATCAATCAAACTTGCTGAAGGAAATTTATTTTTAATCTTCTCTAACAACTTAAAATGATTAATTTTTTTGTGGTTGACGGCAGTTGTATCATAGTTGTTAGTTATTTTTGAAGCCTATAGCGTTAGTGTTCAATTTACTTTGCTCAATTCAGGGCTAATAATTTTAATTATTATTAGTTGGTCAATAGTACATGGAATTCATAACTGAAATGCACTCAAGGGAAAATTTCTTATGTTTACATAGACTACCATTAGACTGTCAATGCTCAGGGCATTTCTTAAATTTATTTTTGGGTTTAGAATGTGTCTTATAGTCTGATAAACACGATATGCAGTGAAATAGTTTGTCGGCGTTTAATCAAACTTTCTTTAAGTTTAAGTTAAGTACCTATGCAAATATTTACAACAATAGAACTTTGTTGATTGAAATTAATTTGGAACAAAGCTTATTTGGATCAGCAAAAATTGGAATCAAGTGGGATAAGGCGCTATGGGGGGAAACTATATGAACATAAAATCTACATTCCTATTTATTTATTTATACTCTACAAATTTCAGCTCATGGCCGCGGTACAAATATTGAGACAATATTAAAACTTAATTGTTAATAAGCTTACTATTTTGATTATAGTTTTGTATAGACATGGGATGCTCCATTTAATAAATTTTGGTTGCCCAGCAAATGATTCTTCCACCTTTTTCTGAAAGTATTAACAGGTTTTAAACCTTTAAAATCTGATGGTATAGCATTCCAAATCCTAGCCGCCTTGAAGGTAAATGATTTTTTAAAGTTTTTAGTTTGATGTTTGGGTACTTGTAGAGAAGCTCTATTTCGTGTTTTATGTTTATGTATGGACGATATTTTGGTCACTTCTAAGTAGAGATCAGACGGGCATTTCAATTCTATAATTTTATAAAGCCGTGAACTAAAACTCAAAATACATCAATTTTCCATATTGAGCCACTTTATTTTCTTTTGGTAATTGCTAACATGATTATATTTTTTTAGGTTAAAAATAAATCTTAGACAAGATTTTTTGGATTTTATGTTTTAATTTTTTATCTATGCCAAGAAGAAGTTCTGAGGAGTAGTCAAGGTTTGACAGGACGCAGTTACTGAAGAGACCTGCCCCCTATTCCCACTTAGTACTACCTTTTGTTGCCGTTCAAGTAAATAGTTGGGAGCCATAGTATAGCACTGTCCGAAAACATGTATTGTTGTCAAGTATGTTACCTGATCCCGGCAGTATTTATAATTTTCTTAATCAACTTCAAGCCTTGATTTAAAAAACCTCCTTTTTAATGTATTAGGTTTTATTTCCAAGTTTAACCAGGGTATATTATTTTTGTTTTATTTTGAATATTCTTTAAAGGTGTATGTTTGTCAAAAATACAAATAATCGTGTTGAAAATCTCCACCTTCTCATAAAAAATTTTGGCCCTCGTCATATGCTCCCATGAAACTCCTTTAAATTAGATACAAAATGTCCCAGAATAAAGTGTTTGTAGTCCCTAGTGGTTTTTCTAGTTTTGATAGAAATTGGATTAGATTGTATGAACAATATGTAATATTGTGGTCAGTGAACCTTAAAAGCTCATATTGGCCAACGTAAGAAACTTGAGTTTTTTTTATTATCAAATCTATCAGTGATTGCGTATTTAATGTAATTCTTGTGCTGATTGCCAAACCCTTCCTTCACCTCTGACAAGATGTGTATTAATCACAACTTGTGAATGTGAGGAATGCCAGGCCTCTACCGTGGTTCGGATTCCACGTTAAACTGTAGGTCCTCCATTTCATCTCACCATCACCCTACCATTGCCCATTAGCGTAAGTGCGTATAACTCGAACGGGTAGTAAGACGCGGTGCTAATAATAATAATAATAATAATAATTCTTGTGGGTTGAATGATTATCTGTTTTAAACAGTAAGTATCTAGTATAGCATTTAAGAATTTCGCATTGGGGGAGTTTGGTTGTGCCAGGTTTAGATTAAAATCACCAGTTAAAATAACATCATAAACAGGTGGTCAAATAGTGTTTAGATTATAGTAATTTCTGCGTACGGAACATCCGGTGGTTTGTATAGAACTCCAAATGCGATCTTGACATGTTTATAGCTAATTTCTATCCACAGTTCTATATTTGAAACAACATTGGAAAATGTATATAGATATATAGTTGTATGCAAAATATTTGATTTTATATAAATACAAACCCCACCTCCAGCTCTTGCGCCTACCTTGTCACGTCTTATTAATTTCTATCCTGAAATATGTATAAGGGAATCTGGTATAACAGGTCGTAGCCAAGTTTCAGTAACTGCACAAATATATATTTTGTTATTCACTAAGATATCTCTAAACTCATCAATACAACAGACTAGCAATCTAGCATTCAATTATGCTAGATGATGGAAGTTTGAAGCAGTACCTGAAGGAAAATATTACCTATCGGCTGTGGGGTCAAAGACCTTGGGAAAGTTTGTGCGGCTATCTGGTGGGGTTGGAATGCTAAGCCAGTACTAATGTCCTGCAAAACGGCTACCAGTCAGGAGTGTAACTTTATCATTTGCTGAGGCCATGTTTTCACAATTATTGAACAGTGTGAAAACATATAAGTAGAAAAACATAAGATAAATTAAGATTGTACAGTTATAGTTGAGTAAATAAGTAAAAAAAAAAGAAACCGTTAATGCTGAGACTAATATAATAGATCCAAACAACTTGAATTAAAAATTGATTAAAATTAAATGAAAGAATAATTCATTTAAAATAAATTTTTTGATTAAATACAAAGTGTTGTTTGAATAAGACTAAATTAATAAAATCACAATTTGCAGAACAATAAACAAAATGAAAAATGTTGATTATTAGATCTTAAACGAAGTTAAAAATAAAATAAATTCTCTTATTGTTAAAATTAGAAGCAACCTTACTTGATTCTATCTAGTTCTTCTTGGCAAGTGACCTTGTATTTGAACTCACCTGTGCAAGGTTTAACATGGATCACACCATCGATTGTCCACACAGATTTCCCTTCAAATCTACTGATCGCGGTCTGCATGAGCTTAAACCTCTCTACAGTAAGATCTTCTCGAATTGTGGTAGCCTTGCCCTTCAACAGTTTCTTCTTGCAAAAAACTTCACCCCTGACTCGGTAGCTGTTGAACTTCACTATTATCGGCCGGGGAACACCCTCCCGCCTCACCCCAACATGTTAGCTTCTATCAATATCAGCACCTATTTTCTTTGCCATTGAAAGGACCAACACATCAGTTTTATTTTTGTGGGACTCTTGAACACCAAAAATGCGAAGACTCGAACATTGGTGATATTGTATGAGTGCATCATGTCTAGCACATTCTTGTCATAATGATGCTATCCCTTTTTTCCATCGACAGAAGTTTGAGTTTCAGGTCCTCAACACTGCGACCATTAAATTCCATCGTTTCTTTAAAAACCTCAACTACTTTCCTTGTAACTATTTCGGTTACAGCTTCGGCGATTTCTTCTATCAGCTTTGTGGACTTCAAGGAATTTGCAATTGCTTCTTATATCGCCAGTTGTATACGGGCATGATCTTGTTCGCCCCTGGTTTCCCCCACTCTTTCAAGTACAACTTGAGTGTTAGTCGACAGTCTTTTGGTTGAAGCTTTATTTTTACTTGCCATCATGAATGGAAAATAGTTTTATTGATTTAAATGTATTACTATTAAATTCACACGAACGGCAATAGCGCAGTTTGAAAGAAAACAAATTACACTACAAAGTTATGTAAATGTTATTTTTTACACCTGCTTAAAAACCACCCACTTTAACAATAAATAGAGAGCAAACACTAGACACGTCTTTCCATCATGGAACCTATGTGAACCTATATAACTGATGTATAGCACATAACAGTACTTAAGTTTCACAGCTACAGTATAAATGTTTACAGTATTTTTAGATATAATCAAGTGTTTTTTTCTTTCACTTGTAAATATTAAATATTTATTATCCCCGTTTTGCACAATTCTTACCTTACATGATGAGAAGACATTCAAGGTGTTCAAAACAAAGTGCTAAGGAAAATATTAGGTCCAAAAAGGGATGTAGCTAATGGAAAGTGGAGGAGGTTACACGATAATGAGTTTCATACCATGTACTAATCACCAGAGTAGAGCTAGAGTAATCATATCTCAGAAGTTACGGTGGGCAGGACATGAAGCGTGAATGGAAAAAACTAAAAGTGTGTTTAAGGTATAACTCGGGCAAACCTGACGGAAAGAAACCCGTTGGACGACCTAGATTCAGATGGGAGGATCACATTAGATTGAACCTGAAAGAGAAAGGGTGTAATGAAGTGGACTGGATAGAACTAGCTCAAGATAGGAAGAGCTGGCGTACTTTTTTAAGTGTAGCAATGAACTAGTCACTAATACCCTAGGTTAACTAAGAAACTTTATCACACTTCACTTTTAAAAAATGAGCCCGTTATCAAACAAAATTTATTTCGTTGGACTCAGATTTTATTCCATTCATTTTCTGAAAATCATGTTTAAATTATATAAAATTTCAGATTAACGGTGTTTTACTTTACAATGTTTCATTCAAGACGAACAAAATGTTGCAAGTGAAATTACTGATAATTGTGTGAACATATATTTATTGAATACCAAACACATTTTTAACTTACACTATGAGGAAAACTCATGACACACTCTACTAAGATAATTTCAAAAACAAAATTGTACACAATGCAAAATGTAAGCAAAATAAAATAAATGTTTATAACTTTCTTGCAATGTCAAGTTATTATTCAGTTCAAGCGATTTTTTTTTCTACAATCGCCTTCAAAAAAGTTTTTATTAAAATGTGTAACCCCTCAAATCCCCATTGTTTATTGTTATGTTCTGACCTAATTAGTATGATGACTACAGGCGCGAGATAAATCATATGTTGTATAATGTAAAGCATTTTTTCACTTTGCATTTTCATATCTTTAACAATTATTTTTTGAGTGCAATCAGGTCTAGGTACTACTATTTAGAGGTCACACAATCATTTGTAATATAAGTTGCCATCCACAATAATTTTGACTGTGTGGTAAGAACTTCTCTAGATAAAACTTTTCCCAATATGGTATGCATTTTTTAACCTATAATATTTCAGCTATGTCATTCAATGTCATGTCACAATGAACTTTGAGGTACATTGTTAGAAAATGTCTTGGTTTGTACTTAAGTGCATCTTGTGTACTGTTTGTTGAAGACAAATTATGAACTAATCATCAATATCTTGGCTAGCAAAATAAAACATATGTCAAAATAATATTGAAAATTTAATGTATATTTTTTAGTTTAACATAGTCATATATCAATTAACACATTTTTTTTCCAATGAATGTGTTAGTTACAATGTCTTTACTTTAAGTTATTGAGAATAATATTGTCTAAGATACTCAATTTACAATTTAATAAATTTTCCTGTTTAAATGTTTAACTGAACAAACATGTGTTTTGAGTTTAGTTTTCCAAATGTAAAAGAGAACAGATGTTTGTACGCTCCGTTTTGGTATATAGTAGCATGTAAAAGAAAATGATATTTTATTTAAATATTTAATAACCAAATGAATATAATGCAGAGTAGCAGGTGCAAAATGTAAATAAGATAGTAATGACATAGAAGAAGAGAAGGAAAAGGGGTCACAATTCTTTAAATATAACAAATTAATTATTGAAAAGAAATTACCATTGCTTGACATTAGGTTGTATAATATAAATATTTTAGCACTTCTTCGGGGGCTGACGTCCAGATGGGACCATTTCACCACAATTCATGTATAGTGTGGTCTTTTGATGATAAAAATATGGCTCCTCCAGGTGGTTAATATTAGAGGATGCTTCTAGAAGATTGCTTTGGCAGTGGCATACTGTCCAGAAATACTTCTTAAAGTAACTAACACAAATACATATGAAAATGCAATGGCAAATACTATAAACCGTAATAAAGAAAAATGCAACTATATAATATTAAATGTTTATACAAATACAGCATGTCTCATTTTATTACCAAAAAATAAATACAATAAACTATAAAACTAATATACTTTTAAAATTAATTTAAATTCAAATACACGTTCATCATCTGATGTAGAAATATATTTTTAATGTAAATCTCTTTGCACTTTTGAGGTATGATTCATTATAATATGATAATTATGAGGACTATTCCATGATGAAAGTCTCTAATAAAAATTATTACAATTATCAGTGTATGAACATAAAACTAAACATAAATATGATGAGCACCAATTATTAAAATCTCTTCTTTTTTTATGTCACTTTCTCAACATAGTAGAAAAAAATAATAAACAGCACAAAATTGAACTTACAAAATTAATTTTTAACCAGACAATAGTGTTTCTGTTTCAATTTTTACTTGGCTAGAAGATTGCAGGTAGTTTCACTTATCCCAGCAGTGGTGTTTGGGGTGTGTCATACCCCATTTTATTTATTTTTTTGTTTCTTTTAGACGAATGGAGCAGTAAGATTATGGCTCGGTGTATCTTTGTATAACTACCGCTATAACACGAATCCAGTTGTTAGTAAAACTTTATCAAGAATGATTTGTCTTGGGTGTGACAAACCCCACCACACCTGTCATGTTTTAAAATGTATTAAGGTATTATTTTTTCTTATTATGTCACTTTTTTGTGTTATTATTAGATTATAGCAAAATAATATTATTACAAGATTATAATAGTTAAATAATTATAATCAAAATAAAATGTATTAATGTTATTGCATTAGTTTGGCTAGTTGAGGCTAGTTTTCTAAATACATCTCTTTTTACATATGGATTGATTTGAATCTGAAACCGCAAGAATGTCACTTGACAAGTTACTGAATGTGGAACCTGTATATTCGGAAGACGGTGAAGAACAAGATATATTAGAAAACTGAGACCATGATAGTTCATCTCAACAGGAAGTAGAGGACTTTGATGATTAAATAAACGATCAGATCAGTGGAAATGCACCTTTTTATTTTACAAAAGATGTAATAATAAAATGGGCTAAGCATGTTTCAAGGAAAAAAAGTTAGGATTCGAGCTTAAAAATGTTGTGTCCCATTTACCTGGTTTTATCGGTCTTGCCAAACAAGCAAAGAAAGCAAAAGACTGTTTTGCTGTATTCATAACAATGGATAACAAAAAAGGTTATTTGCAACTGTATGTTGTAAAACTTACAACAAATAGTGAACTTCATTGCAGTATTAGGACTTCTTTACCTAGAAGGCATACATAAATAAATCCATACAAACTTTCAGATGGTTGCATAATTTATTAGTTTCAAGCTACAATGTCCCTTCAAAGATTTATATTCCTACTGCGGTGCTTGAACTTTGATGGTCTTAGTACTTGATTAGCAAGGAAAGAAATCAATAAATTTGCTGCTATAAGGGCAGTTTTCTCTCAGTTTGTTTCCAACTGAAAAACATTACACTGTGTACTGTACAATAGATGAAAAGATAGGATTGTTTTGAATTTATATGCCAAGCATACAAGCCAAATATGGCATAAACGTTTTTGCATTAGTTGATGACCGAATATTTTATACTGCAAAATTAGAGCTGTATGTGAAACCAGATAGTCCTTTTAATGTTAGCAACAAATCATATGAGTTAGTAGAGAGAATGATTCTTACCATTTCAAAAACTGGAAGAAACATAACAATAGATTACCAGTTACACTTTTGCTAAAAACTTGTTTACCAAAGACAAGTTGACTTGAGTTGGTACGATCCGCAAAAATAAATGAGAAATTCCCTCAGTGTCTAAACAATTGAAATCGACATGTAAATTCAAATAACATGTTTGGATTTCAGCATAAGAAAATAATATGTGTCTTATATTTCTAAAAAAGGGAAGGTTGTATTGTTACTATAATATGTGTCTTATATTTCTAAAAAAGGGAAGGTTGTATTGTTACTATCAACAATGCACAATGATGAGGCTATTGATTAATTAAATGGCGATGCATCAAAACCAGAAATAAATACCACAAAATATGGAGTTAATGTTGTAGATGAAATGTCAGCTTCGTATGATGTACCACAAAACAGACATTGGCCTCTATTATTTTTTTTCTTTATTGAATGTGGCAGGAATAAATTCAAAAAGAATTCTCAAAGGCAAATACTAAAGAAAAAATTGTGCTTTAAACATTTTTGAAGGATTTAACATTCAAATTAGTATTATAAGTTTATAGGCCCACATACACAGTGAGATCATTAGGGCTCAAATTAGTAAAAATTCAGATAAACACGAGACAAAATATCAATCTCCCAAGGCAGCTTGAACAACCATCAAATGGTTAGCTTCAGCTTCCCTGAAAACAAGTCGCCCCCCCTTCCCCCTACAAAAATTGAAAAGAAACAAAACAGTTGTGGTATAAATGTCCACGAAAAAAAAAATCCAAATCTAAGCTGACACTGCAAATGTGATGTGTACCTGTGTATAGCGCATATAGTGATAATGTGCTGGAGAAATAACACTGGAAGAAAATACTAAGTAGAATTACATGTTATAATACTACATACAAACATTAACTTAACTGTTTATTTTATAGCTCTGAGCTCTGTATATTTATATCAAGGTTTATTCTTTATAAAACACTACCTTATATTTAATACTTTGTTTTTTTTATATTATTTTACTAAGGAATATTATAAAGTCTGAGTGGACCTGTAACTAAGTTAGTACTATATTATTAAGAATCTTAAGTTTTAATTTTTGTTCTAGGAAAATAAATATATTTAAAAGAATCGCGTATTATTGTTATTTATTGATCTAGAGTTCCTAAACATATTGTATTATGCTTAAAAGATTAAAAATACAAATAATATTAAAATGGGTTGTGTGCCACACCCCACATACCACTTTTGTGTCACACCACCTCGACAACAAACACATTCAAAACAGATTTGGAAGTGCAGTCTTAAGTTGGTGGGTTGGGTCTAGGGTTTGAAATGCCAAGGACAAGCAATTCTATTTATTAATGATTCAAGGAAGAAAGGTCTAGCTGGAATATTGTACTTGTTTATCAAAAAACAATGATTGGGCTGCACATTTTCTTAGCAGACAAATATCAGACTGAACACACCCAAAAGAAGGTACAGTAGAGTTTGAAAGGAATTACTTGCAAATTGAAAAGAGGAAACAAAATTCACACTTTACACTTTTCATTGGACAAAGAGTTAATGGATGTCATTTGATAAGCAATCATAAGACACATATATTGAGGTATAAATGCATATATGTAATATTTTCTTTTATTTTCCTGTGGATTTATGTCCTTAATATGTTTATATGAGTTGTGTCATTATTTACTATTGTCCTTCCCTATTTTATGGAATTGTGTTGCATGTTTCACACTCCATTCTGAATGTCTCATAGTACAATATCTATATTGAGATATAAGACATTAATGGACAGTTTCCTTTATAATCTTTGTGTCGAATGGAAAATGTAGGAAGTGTGAATTGTGTTCCTCTTTGCATTGTGCAAAATGTTTTGTATGCCATAGTTGTAATCGATTTTCTCTGTACTCTCTTCTTTATGCAAACCAAAATATATTTAAATATAAATACACCATTTTGTTTTTGTCTTGAAATGGAAGATTTGATCCAATTTGCATTTCAAAGACAATTAGCTAAAAAGCCATATCAATCCAATTGGTTCACATTTTATGGATTGACTATATTAAGTTTATGCTTTAAATACAATTTCTGAAATATGTTTTGAAATTTCAATGAATTCCTGCTTTTGAATATATGGCATATAGTTTAATTGGAGCTTTTTTAAATATACATTTTAAATATTTAAATTCATAAAACTAACAAAAAATGCCAAATGCTTCTTGAGAATTATTAGTTGTATCTTTTGTTTTATATTACGGTTTCCACCTGTGGTCAGTTTTTTATTCAAGTCATATATTTTCCACTACCAGGTTGCTAGGCCTGTCTTAGCTTCATATGCCATATAATCTAACTTAAAGACTAGGACAGGCACAACATCCAGTCCCTGGTGGTTAATTCATCACTGTGAAAGGTAAACACACATTTCACCAATGATAAGTTTTCGGCCATGCCGAGAATTGAACACAGGACCCTTAGCTCAGTAGACAAACATGCTACTGACAGAGTTAAAGTGTCAGATATTAGTTATATTTGTGTTATTTTAATAAATTGGAAATAACACTTTTTTTAAATGCTATATCTTAATACTTGTTCTGGTTATACACACAGATACCCAGGATTCGAACCCTGATCTTCCCATCATCAGCAATCTAAACTATTGCAAGAGTAATGACTTAGACAATGTGGCAACCTAAGCAGGTAGGAATTCAACTAAATTCAACAAAACTACATGAAGAAATTTAGAAAAATATATTTTCACTGAAAGTTTGCTACTATAAAAGTTTTGTGAAAGTTAGATGAATACTTCTCTAAAATAAAAATAAATATTACATTTATTTTGTATTTAATAGAGAATGACTATATAGAGGGGATAGGGAAAAAAAAAAAATAAAAAAACTTTTCATTTATACATTATAAATTATATATATTAGCTACCATTCCAATCTATTTATCTAAGAAGTTTGTCAGCCTGGCTTGTTTAACACATTGCACACAGGCACGAAAATCACATTATAAATATATAATATTATAAATTATATATATTAGCTACCATTCCAATCTATTTATCTAAGACGTTTGTCAGCCTGGCTTGTTTAACAAATTACACACAGGCACAAAAATAGATGGTGAACTGTCGGACACCGGCCAAATTTATATATTTAGAATTTTTGCTCTGAGAATACTTTTGACATATAATACTTTTTTTGTGCGTTTATTAAAGAGTCATTGATCTTTCAGATTTTGTATGGACTTAATTTTGTTTTATAAAATAAAAATTAAACAAAAAAAAAGATTTGTGTATAGATGGTACATTTGTGATTGTGACAAGATTTGTACATACAACTTCCCCCTCCCCCCCAAATTTATTAGAAAAAAATATTTGTATGCATTTTGTTACAAAAGCTATAAAAATTCTAAGTGAATTACAGACTAAATGAAAAAAATTACATTTAGGCCTAACAATAATTTGCCTTAGTGTTGTAGAGAGCAAAACAATTTTGCACACACAATAATACATTTGACACAAATATATTTTACAAATTTGTACACACAGTTAGATTAATTTACAAACAATTCCAACAGCTGTAATAATTTGTTAAAATAACTTATCCTAATATTTTAATGCCAAAAATAATGCTAGACTACTCGCATATTTAAAATTTAAGAAAATAGTTTACTTCTCAAACTGTGTAAAACCTAATTCAATCACCATATATTAATAATATTTAACACAGTGTAAATCCATATGTTAAACAATGTTAATTCATGTGATTAAAATAAAAACCCATATAAATACTCCTAAGTATGAGTCAATATTAATTTATACAAAGTTAAATGCAAACATACAGAAAAGTTTGTAGATATGAAAAATAACACCTTGACTAGGGAATCAAACCAAGGATCCTTGCCATAGTGCACAAATGCTCTACCACTCAACTATCCAAGAATTGTTGGTGCAGGGTCATTCCTCAGATATTTTAAGGTAGAGTCTGTGATGAACTTGTGGAAATAATCAGCTATTATGAGCCATAATTGATACCACAGTCATCTGCGACTCAGAAATGCCCGAGTGCTGCTAATAGTACAATGATATTTATATTGATATTGTACATCAAAGAGAATAATATGGGGCTAAGCCACCATTTTCAAATTTACGAGTATGATACTTGATGCAGCTATATCCATAACTAAATATCATTTCAATCTTCTAAGCCTCGCTATTTATGCACATTTAATTGACCAAGCAGTGTCTTACATCCACACAGATAAGTCACAAATTTCCATATTCAATAAATATTAAATGTATGTTTTTAAGTACACTTTGCTTTATATTATAATTAGGTAAAATTTGATATCAAAGTTCACAAACAATTAATTATGTGATTTTCAATTCAGAAGTTTGATTGTAGTGTCATGATACTTGTACAGGGTCTAATTATAGTATCATGAGTGACACTTGTAGACCAATACATAAAATGTAGTGAATGTGATAAAAATATCAAAACATCTTTTGTAAGCCAAAATAAATCAAATATTTATTAGTAGAAACATAAGAGTTTAATTTTCTTCATATGATAACCTGAACAGTTCCTAAATATCTATCAAGGGTGTCCTAATTGAAACAAGGAGATGAATATTCCTCATTACTTTTTAATCTATCCTTAAAGAATGCTATTAGGATAATGCAATAGAGTAGGGAAGGATTGACATTAAACGGTACAATGCAGCGATTAGGATACGCAGATGATTTGACTTTGTTGGGGGTTAGTAAGGAAGGTGTTGCAAGAAATGCAGACATTTTACTATAGGATAGTGAGGAAATGGGTTTAGAAGTGAATGCTGAAAAGACTACATAAATGATCAGACAAAGAAAACAGATTGTGGATGATAATTTAGAGACTACTGCAAACAATATATCCTTTTTTAACAGGGTTATTAGTTTAAATATTGAGGAACAATTATTTTAACTAGCAATAACGATATTAGAATTGAAATTAGGAAAATAATAAATTAGGGAAATGCATGCTATTACTTGGTCAGTAAGTTATTAACATCTCTCCTACTGTTAATAAATGTAAAATGGAGAATATACAAAACACTAACTATAAGAGTTCTCTCGTGAGTTTGAAATGTTGCTCTTAAGTTACATGACGAAAACAAATTTAGGGTCTTCTCAAACAAGGTGCTTAGGAAGATCTCTGATCCAAAAAGGGATGAAGCCACTAGGGAGTAGAGGAGGTTACAGAATGATGAGCTACATACCTTGTACTCACACAAGACATTGTTAGGATAATCAAGTCTCATAGATTACAGTGGGCAGGACATGCAGCGCAAATGGGATATTCTAGAACCTTTTTCGGGTACTGACTGGCAAACCCAATGCGAAGAAACCATTGAGACGACCTAGACGTAAATGGGAGGATAATATTAGAATGGACCTGAAAGAAATAGGGTGTAATGAGGTGGACTGGATAGAACTAGCTCAAGAAAGGGATATATGGCATACTTTTTTAAGTGTAGCAATGAACTTTAGAGATCCTAATGCCATAGAGAATGTAATAAATATCATGACAGATATTCAACAAATGTTGATATAACAATGTGAAAAAAACTAAACTCTATGTTTCTACTTGAGCCATATTTGATTTATTTTGGACAAAAAAAAGTCTTCCATAAAAATTGCAAAAAGTTATTTTCTCACCTCCTCTACACTCCCACCTTAATGCTACATAAATGTATTTCATATATTTTATTGATTTGTATTGCTAAATATATGGATGGAATATATAAAGTTAGTTTGGTGAGAGATTGACTCGAGTTTTTAATCAAAATAACCTTTTCAACTTTGGTACTGTATGGTGGGATTTTAAAGTTTCCTTTGTTTTTTAATAAATCCATATCAAAATAAATTATATTATTGCATTAAGTCATGTAAAAATGTGTAGTACACACTATTTTATAAAGAATGTTTTTAAAGCTTTACTTATATCAACGTTAACATAGTTGTATTTATTGTCTTGAAACTGGGAAGTAGTCCACAGCAAATACATTCCAAAATATAGCTGTCAACAATAAACCGCTGAAGAGCACCATACTTGCCCACCAAACTTTTCTTTCCCATGCCTTAATTTCCAAGTTACGGAGGATATTTATACCAACCAGTAGACCTGCTAATGCTCCAGCTATATGGGCTGCATAGCCAATCTGAAAAATCAAAATAATATTTAAGTGGAACATAGCCTTTTTTAACTTTGAATGCATATAAAATATAAAGTGCGCAATAAAGCTAGGCCTAGACCTAGATCTTATGATTTTGTACTAAGTCCATCGTTTTTATAAGCAAAACATATGTTATATATGTACACTAGCTAAAATAAAAGATTAATGAAATAAATGGAAAACTAAAAAACTTTTTTCAAATCAAGAACTCTACATTAACAAAACCAACCGGTGAAATCTTCAGAATTAAATATAATAAATGATTTGTGTTTATATGTGTGGTGTGTTGCATTTCATAGCTCAGGCAAGTGGAAAAATAACTGCTATCATTTTGAGTAGTCAGCTTTGTTATGACTAGATATAATGTGATACATGCCTACAGTAGCAATGTATAAATAAATGATTCAGTCAAATGAAAACTACAGAATGATCATTCAATAGTTGTCATCATTTGATAATCGATAGTTAAAATCATTTTATAGCACCCATCGCTACTGTAAACATAATGAATTACTGACAAAAAAAATAGCGGCCAAAGCAATTCACTGCGCAGGTCACACCGGAAACAGCTGGGGAAACTGAGACAAGCGCCGACCATAGTGAACATGTATATAATTGAAAACCACTGTATTAGCGGAACGCAGTAAAGTAGGGCCCTACTGTATAAGAACAAACTTTAAAAACAATAACAAATTGTCCTGGTATACATGTAGTTTGAATTACTCTATAATCTTAACGTTCCAAGCACTAAATAAAAAATGGCCAACCTGGTTTGTAGGAGTACCTTCAAATAATAAAGCCCTTTTTCTAGTTAACTCTGTTCTACAAATCTAGTCTACCTGTTATTTAAAAAAGCAAATCAATGTTATTAGTGCAGCACTTGTAGGTGTGTGAGTGGGTGGAAAAGAACAAAAACAAAGATAGCAAAAATGATAGTGTAGCGAGTAAACCTGAGAAATTACTGAAATATGCTCAGTAATCTCGAACCTGTCATGTTTGCTTGAAAGTCAATAAGAATCGATTAGTTCTGTCCTCACTACAGTATTATAATCCATATGAGAGTGACATTATATAACTAAACAAACAGCATATTTTACCAAACATTTTTTCAAAATCTTTATTTAGTTAATATAAAATGGTAAATAAGTTGTAAAACTTTAAAATGGATATTATTTATTGCCCAAGGTATAGTGAGTAGTTAAGTAGCTGAAAAGTTATGTAACAGTTTATACTAATCTATAGTGCTTTTAAAAAAATTGTTGTCTAATTTTATTTATTAATTGTGAAATAAAATTATTTAGGTAAATATTGATAACTAATATATACTTTACCTGGTCTTCCACTTTACTAATATATCGAGAGTAGATTGCTGTTCCAATATCAACAGCTGCCAATAATACAAAAATCAGGAGCTGTCCAAGGGGAAATTCCATTTCTGACCAATTCTGAGTTTAAAAAAAGAATAAATAAATGTTTTAAAAATATCTAGTGTTTGTAATTGAAAATAAAACTAATATGTGAAAATATAACTAAGCATTTAAATCGCAACATTTAGTAGTTAAAATATATTTGGATATTATTTCCATTCATCGCCCTTAGAAATATAATTAAATAATCTGGAGGTATGGGTAGGAAGGCTGTTTTGAATGTGCATGCAAATATACTTATAATATAAATTAGTTAGAAAACCCTTCTATCTTCAAAACTATTGGTGGCACACTACAACTAATTTTCTAAATTCTTGTTTTATTATATATTTATAATAATTTTTGAGAGATAAAGTAGAATCGTGTCAAATATAGAAAACATAATCTTTATCATATGATCTCACAGTAATACTGTGCAAAACCTTGAAATGTTGAATCTAAATAAATCCTAGATTCAGATTCGATGGATTTAGTTCAAAATTAGAATCTATAATTCATAATGGTTTAATAAATTAATATTATCAGACCAGGTAAAAACCAGTTGCAGGGTGGAGTGAATAGAGAAATTAACTTGAGTTGCAGCTCATAAAGAAATGACATGGGTGAGAGTTGTTTGTGACAGTGAATATCTTGTATTTTAAAAAAGTAGCTAGACCCACCTTTTTGTAAGTACAGTATTATTGTTAGGATTAACACGTTCCTTGTTGGGTGTTCAGCACAGCAATCTACACAAGCTTGGCAGCCATTTTTCTACTGTGATGTAATACTTTCGCTTTTAACTTATTTTCTCATTTATTGTTTTATTCATGGTCATTGAACTGGTAGCCCCATCTATTAGCTTCAATATGAACTATTCAGGCTGGCTAAAAGTACAGTAGTCATTGATA
This sequence comes from Timema bartmani, assembly GCA_902151455.1. Classification (NCBI taxonomy): domain Eukaryota; kingdom Metazoa; phylum Arthropoda; class Insecta; order Phasmatodea; family Timematidae; genus Timema; species Timema bartmani. The sequence goes on along the minus strand of CABFWB010001892.1, from coordinate 68,890 downwards.
GATGGCATTACATTAACTTATTGAAATGAAACGTTGATTCGCGCCCGCACCAGGGAACGTTTGGGCAAACCAAGACGTTCAATGGCCGCATGCCAAGGAATGAGTTAAAAAGGTGATGTGATCTTTATTTGATGTTTCACATGATGAGGTTAGGCATACTGATTACATTTTTTTTGGTGAACATAAAATGTTTATAAAGTGATTATCAAATATTTTACTATTGAATTGGATTCATATTAGAACATTCAACACAAATTTGATTTTAAACACAATCATGGTAAGCCTAAGATAAATGATTTGATTTGAATTTATTTTTAAAATAAAATTATGATACCAATTTTTTTCTAAGGATCAGATTAGATTCGAAAAAAAATAGTATTAGATTTGGATCTAGCTCTGAATTTTCTTGGCATGAGTTTCAATACGAATTCAATTTGAATTTTTTTTTAAGCATTAGATTTGATTCAAATTTTATTTGAGTCAGCCAAGATTCAAATTCTATTTGAAATGGAAAATTATAAATTGGCCCAGGCTTAGCTTAGAAGTTAAGTAAAACACACATTTGCAAAGGCAACACTGTTCAAGAATTCTTTGGGTTGATAACATGTTTTATAGGCCTGTTTTTCACTTAATTAAATATGTTGTGTTGTAAACCAAATATATGAAATGGTGTGGGTACCCTACAATATATATAATAAAATTTGAGATGTTTAAATACCTCTTTTAATGGTATACTCCAGTAATAAAAGTGAGGTAAGGAATATTTTATAATAATCAGAGAAAGAAGATATGTTGGGTCTTGTAAGGCTACAGTGTCTGACTAAAAATTGACAATATTAATATATTCTTCTCTAAATTTTCAGTAAAACTCAGATAAATTAATATGGCATGTTTATAATTTTTTAATATATTTGAGTTATTTAATGTACACTTTCTGAACCGACTGATTATATCAGCACACGACTTATAGACTAACTTAACTATATATCATACACAACACCCAGCCCCCAGACGTTAATTCATCACTGTGAAAGGGATCAACCCACATTTCACCAATGGTAAATTTTTTGACCATGCCAGGAACAGAATCCAGGACCCTTAACGGTAGAGAGACACACTACCCGGTATGAAATGGTATGGTCTTATAAACTTTTTCTCAAAATATGTACAATTTTCATAGTCTAAATTACCATAATAATTGAAGCAACATGAGCTGTGATCAAAGCATAAACTCCTCCTGATGCTCCAGCTAGAAACACTCTAGGATCTGAGATGGAAGTTCCCAGTGAACCAGCCACAACACCAGCCAGGTAGACTAAAACAACTCGCCACCAGCCATGGACCATTTCCAAAGGAATTCCCAACATTATTTGTACAATTAAATTTACAGCCAGATGAAAAACACTGCAAGAAAATAATAAAAATATGGTATGGGTCATTCTCAAATTGAGGGACAGTTCATGCCTCCCACCTATATATATATATATGTATGTTATTTTTAAACAAGAAACAAAACTTTTTATGTAGTAAAAAGTGTATAAAACTTGATAGAAAAATTTAAATATGGTAAAATTAAAAACAAATTAGACCAAATAATTATTAAAAGCCCTTTTCATAACCTCGCTGTCCCCACCTCTGAATTTTGAAGTTCTATACAAACATAAAGAAAAAGAGTAATAAATATATGACCACAGTAAAATATTCCCATAATACTGTTATTTTCGTTTGAAGAACCCATTTTAATAAATTATTCATGAATTTTGACATTTTAATAAATGTTTGTTTGTCCCCAAGTAACGTACTGGACAAACACGTTATTTTAAATTTGGCGCTAAAACTTTCCAGAATGCTCCGCTGTTCCCCATTAACCATAGTGTGTTGTTGCCCTGTACCTACTAGTTCTTGTTATTTTATTAATTAAAAAGTTTATTTAATACTACTCAGTCAACGTACGAAAATCCAGGTAAATAGTATAGGGTATGTTAATTGTAAATCACTTCGCTAGCGTTAATATTACTTGGAGTTTTTGAAATAACTAAGCCAATACCAGTTCAGGTGAACGTAAATGGAGACGGGAACTACCCTTAATGTTTGTCTGCCACTTTATACTTATATTATGGTTATGAAACTCAAAGTCCGCCAAAAACATCACTTCGCTAACATTGCTTGGTGATGAAAATGGTGTCATCACTAACGCCAGTTAGGTGATGAAATTAATTATAGTTACGTAGCTCACATTAGTAAAGTGAAATTTTCAATGTAATTATCAATTTATTTAATACAGGGACAATTACTGTTGCTACAAATATTTGTATTCAAATAAACCTTTTAAAACATCGGCAATGCAAATATTTGGTTGAAGCTTCATAATTTATTATACCTAACAATTTTCTATTTCTACTTTATGGTTTAATGTAATAGGCTAACTACTTTGACAAAAACGAATTCATAATGCTACTTTTATTTCTTGATTTCTTCTTTCTGCAGTTGCCTTTCATTTCATTGATCCCCAACTCTTACAGGTTTGTTCCCAAATCTGACAACAGAATTGAGGTCCAGTAATTGACAATATTGCTTCGGGATATCCCCATTGAGTAAACACTTCTTGTCCTGATAATTTTACCAGAAGCCCTGCACTGGAGCGAGACATAGGAATCACTTCTCTCTACCCATCTGGAGAACATGTTGGTGATTATGAAAAGGTATTTCTTCCCATGAGAAGAACAAGGGTAGCTCTCCATAGGGTAGAGAGCATTCATATTCCAGAGTGTTTGGGACGTTGGCTGTCATGGGTGAATGGATGATTCTCCTCGCTGTTTTCATACAAGTGCAGGTGTCACATCTCCTCATATATTGATGAGTGTCGTTCTTCATCTCTGGGCAGGTGTAGTTAATATTTAGGTTAGTAATGTGTTTCAACCTCTTGGGTTGTCCGGCTTGCAGGTAGTTGTGGTAGTGTTGGAGGACTGGGAGTTTTTCCCTAAAAGGAACTATTGATTGCATATAACCTGAATGGGTTGTAAGATGTCATGCTAAAAAATAAATAAAAACTATTAATTCTCATTTGTTTTCGATTTCATCCCAATAGAAGAGATTATTTACTTTTGATACAGTCACTCAGTCTCGGGACTAGACTCCTACAACCTTTGAGGTTTTTCCTTCTCCTGTTGTATGTAGGGGTCCTACGGTTGAGCTCGCTGAATATGATCTATGAAGGATATCTGTGAATTGGTTATATGTAGTAGTCGTCGATCCTGGGTTTATATGGGGTGTTCCATAGCAATCATGAGTTTCGGTTTCGTAGGGTTATGGGCCCTGGAGTGTTTCTGGAGAGGGTATCTGGCAATGTGTTTCCTTTCCCGGCAATGTATTTAAAAGTAAATTGATACTCTTGCAGCATGAGAGCCCATCTAGTCAGTTTTTATCTTCCATCTCTAATCCCCCCCCCTTCCCCCACCACATGAGACATCGGTTATCCATTCTTTAGAGGAAAGGTCAGTCTAGGTACATGTGATAATACCTTTTTATGGCTGGACATTTTCGTTTGTTGCTGTGGTATCTTTCAGCAGTTTATAAGAGCTTTCCACTGCTGTGATTTTTCACTCTCCTCCTATTTCCTGATGTAGTACTGCTCCAATTACTATATTTCTGGCATTAGTTTGTAAAATTAACTGGTGTTGTGGGTTTGGTTGTTACAGATGCTCTATATTTTCCACTACTGTCTTAAATGCTCTGAACCATTTTCATTCTTTGCTGCTCCAATTACATCCTCTTTGTTTCCCAGTGAGAGCTGTTATTGGTTGGGAGATGTCCAATAAGTGGGGAATAAATTCTTTAAGTCATTTGCAACTTCCCATAAATTGTTGGACTTGTCAATTGGTAGGAGTTGCATAGTGTTGGATGGCTTCTATCCTTTGGGTGTGATGACTTGTCATAAATATCTTAGGGTTTTTTTTCTCCAAATTAGCATTTCTCCACGCCAAAGGTGAGATTATATAATTGGAGTCTTTCTAGTACCAAGTCTTAGTGTCGCAGATGTTCCTCAAAGTTTTTCAAGAAGATAATTATGTAATCCATATAGGTGAAGCAGAAATGTTCTATGTATTCTGATAACACATGTTGCAACATTATTCTTTGGAATATTCCTGGAGCTCCCGCCAAACCGAAAGCCATGACTTTGAACTGGAGATTTTCTCCTTCAGGAGTCACAAAGGATGTAAAGGATTGTGAATTTGTTTTCGTGGGGATTTGCCAGTAGGCCTATTCTGTATTTAGGTCCTGGGTGCTGAAGATGGATGCCATTCATATTTCTTGGAGGAGTTTCGGTATCCATATTTGGGGACATTCTTTTTGTTTTGTTACTATGTTGAGTTGTCTATAATCAACCCAGAATCTAGGTTTCTTCTGTTTTTTTGACAATGACGATGGGTGACACAACAGTAGAAGTGGTGGTTTCTATTATGTAGTTGTTGATCATTCCTCAGACTTGGTTCTTGATAATCTTCCTTTGATTCAAGGAATACTTGTATCTGAGTCCTAAGGTGATGCTTCTTCGAGTTCGCTGACTCAGTCGAGAAGAGAGGGAGAGACTGGTTCATCTAAGGTGGAGATAGATAGGTCGAGATGCAGTGGGGTTGTAACAAGAAATGCATGCACCTCACTAAACAATATTCTGATGGTTCACTAAAGATTCACACAGGTTTGAAAAGCACACCCATCAAGTACAATGAGATGGGTAATTCAATACACAGTACTAAATAATCAAATTTAGACAGGATGACCAAATCACATGATAAAAAATGCAGTGGAGAGTGGGACATTGTAGTAGCAGTAGTATAAAGTTATCTCTATCAATGCCTTGAATTATTATTTACAAATATGTGATATGAGCTAACAAGAACCTTACATTTTAAAATTATTGAAGATATACTTGAAGTGACAAACACACACTCATCAAACTGTTCAGCTATTATACACACAAGGTCACAGGATAGGTTTATGAATACTGTTCTTTTAATTTTAAAGCTTATATAAGTATATTATTTAAATCGAATGATTTTTCCTGCTATTTATTTATATTTTTTCTATTCTAAAAACAAATAAAATAACTTGCTTTTATACCAATATTTTAGTCTCAAAGCAGTTTAGTCTGGATTGAGGTGATAGCAAAACCTTTGTGCCACAAGATACAAATATATGTGTCAGTAGAAGTTGATCTATAAGGAGACACAGACAGAAATAACAAAGTTGAATTTGCTTAGCAATTCATTGCCATTTATATTGATGCAAATGGATGTGTATAGTCCAAAATTTGGGTTAAAAATTTTACTCACTAACCATTCTATGTAAACTTTGTAAATGAAGCCATAACTAAAACTATTAACAAAGTCTGACACTTACCCCACATGAACAAACATGTATGTAACAAAACGCCAAGCTTCATATCGTTTGAAAGGATTGTACATCAATATTTTGGCTGCAGGACCATCTGCCAAAACTGTGTTATCATCCACAACATCCCAAAGAAAACAAGCAATCTGATAAAAAAGGAAAAATTAGATCACTTCCTGTTGTTTTCAAAAAATTACTATAAATTAGAAAGTACACAATTAGAAATATAGTGTTTCAAAATGGATATTTCAAAAGATTTGGTAAGTAAAATAAAAAATAAAATAGCCATATTCAAGTTCAACTACATACAATAAAAACTCCATGGTTTGAGCTAGCAAGCAAGTTATACAGACCGAGTGGCTGCCACCATTAGCAATTATAGTGCCAACATTTGTGGATAGAGGGTTTCATGTGGTCAGCACAACGAGCCCTCCTCCTGTTCAACTATATTCAACATGTGAATTTAAAAAGTTAAGAGTTTTAACGAGGTGTTATTTTTTTTAGCAGTGTTGTTAAGGTCCCAGTCACTCATAAATAATTTTTATTGTGAAATAACTATGTTTCTAACTATAACAATGTTGTTTTGAAATAACACCAGAAAGATACATCCTTCATTTGTTAATAAATTTATTAATATAAAGTGATAATAGATAAACTTATACAATGGCATGTTCCTGGGAATAATGATGCTCTCATATTGCCAGAATTTTTGAGAATAATATTTACGTGTTGTATTATTTGTCAACCCCTCCGATCCTAGCCCATATTTGACTATCTATCGTTGTTCGACGATATTTGTATTTTTATGTATAGCAATAATAATAAAATGTGAATAATTTGTATTCTTTCATTTCTTCTAATATTACCCTCCTCTTTGAATGAAATCATATATAATATATTGATAGTAAGAGTCATGTAACTTATTTTTATTATGTCATTTGAAAAAAAATATATATATATATACAGAAGTCTTTGATTTACACAGTTTATCTAAAATATATTGCATCATAATATGACATCAACATTTAAACATTACAATCAGGGTATTGGTAAGAGTGATGCCAAATAAAGTTCCATACACACCTCTTTTACTGTTTACCCCCTCCCCTACTTTCCTTTATTTCCCAAATAAGGTCTGTAAACGTAAAGGTCATTAACCAAATATTTATACATACGACCACTACGGTCAATACCTGTTAATGCATGAATATTGAACTCTCAAGGTCATCTACTTACTATATTTACTACAATTGATGTTAATTATGAACACCCTATACTTTTCCCCTCCCCTACTTTCCTTCTCATTTACCCTCTCGCGAGGTTTATAGTCAGGCTATTACTACTTTCTATATTTATCAAAATAATTTATTAAGTAAATTACCACATATCTTTCCATTATTTTGTCTAAAATGGGTAGAATTGCTATAGGTTTGTAATTTCCATAATCTAAGTGCTTCCCTTTTTTTTATAAATTGCTTTAAAAATTGCAGTTTTAGGTTTTTGCGGAATTAACATCATGTTGTTTGCTTAAATTAATTAGTTACAGGGTAATTTGGCTGTTGATAGTTTTCAAGTCTTTGATTACGATTTTATCTATATTTAATTTCTCAATTATGTCTTTTATTTTGGAAAATGTAGTCCTAGGTACAAACATACTTTTAATTTGGTAATCGTTTCGATTATTCGTTATGTCTAATTGCATATTGCAAGTATGTTGTCGTTGTGTGACATGGTTTTTGAATGTTTCACAAAAACTATTTGTAATATTTTCTCAATTCTGCCTAAATGTGTATTTATTAATTTATCAATTGTCATTTTACTTTTTCTACCCAGAATTTAATTTATTTTATATCATGTTTTCTTGATATTACTACTCACTTTGTTTAATTCACTTTGATAATCAATTGTTTTTTCCTAGAAATGAATTTATTGACAAAATTTCTTTTTTTCTGGTACTCTATTTTATTATAACTTTCTATTGTGATGCCATTGGCATCTTATATGTTTATATTTATATCACATACCAAAAATATTTGTTCATATAATGGAACTAATTTCATTATGTCACTAATATTCTGAATAAAAATGTACTTATCCCACTTTGGTGATCTGTAGATACCTAATATATTAATTTTGGAGCTATCACTTAACTTAATTTTAATTAATTTATATTCACAAAGTATTTTTTTATTTTCTAATATAGTTGTCTCAAGGCTATTTCTATAGTACATAACTACACCTCCCCCATAGCTATTGGGTCTATTGTCTCATCATGTATTAAAACCATCAATATTATATTGAACAACCTGCATATCATCTGATTTTATTTCTGTAAGCACTATAATGTCTATTTTACCGAACATTTCCCAGTAAAGTAATAAGTTCATCAAAATGTTTATGGATCTCATATTAAGGTGAATAATATAAAGATTATTCTTATTCTGTACCTTGCGTGCTAATAGTTCGGGCCATTCATTGGGATCGTCATATTCTTGACACTGTATAGTCCTAATATAGTCTTCAATAGTTGTTATATCTTCATTTTCCTAACGGTTAATTTTATTTTATATCACTTGGTAAAATTGTGTGAAGCAGCTAGTTTTTGTAAGAGGTGAGAGCGGGACTAGATATTCTGAGATATTAAGTTCCGTAGAGAATCACTGCAAATATTTGAAAAGTTATGCATCCAAGACTTACGGAATATATTGTTTTAAGTTTCCCAAGTTCAGTAAAAATGACTGTTTTTACCTCTAATATGCTGATAGTGATCATAAGAAGGCGAGGAGGAAGGCAAGAGTACTGTTCCTCATATAGTCCGGAACCATCCTGTGTATCACCTCTAGTAAATCTTCTTTTATTGGGCACCACCGACTTAACATATCTGTTCAGAGATTTACCAAACAGCCCTTGAATCTCTACACTGTGAACCTACAAGTAAGGCAATTATCAAGATCATTGCAACAGGTATGTTAACAGATAGCTATTGACCAAGTATAGCTTTAGAATGCTCCCTAGCATATGGATAAAGTATATTGTTTTTAAATTTGCCTTTCTAAATGCTGGTTTCAGTGTGAAACTTTTCAAAATAAGGCACTGCAGACAATGAATGGTTCCTTACCTTGGACACATCTTACAGCTGTTAGTAGCTATCAATACCATTTTCTAGCCTGCCATAGGACTATTAAGCGTGTTATCATTTTACATTTTAAGGCCACTATCATTGCATTTTAGAATATTTTATGTATCATAATATTTAAACACATTTTGTTTGTGCCTGGCCATTTTGAATCACGATCATAGAACTACACGTCACACATTTATATATACCGGTGCTAAAAAAACTGATTAATAATAATATCTATGACCATTAGATGGAAAGTGCAGGAACAGATCCAAATATTCCTACACTTTCTTACTATTTAGTAACTCAGCATATTTACCCTATGCAGAAACTCTGAAATGTAACACTTGGCGACATCGCACACACTGCATTGATAGTTACAAAAAGGTGACTGCTACAGGGATCATATTCTATATTCAGATCTATTTTAGGCACTTTAAGGTAATTTAAGGGACCAAAATAAGGACCTACAAAAAATTGGGAACAACAAAAGTGGCATTCAAAAGAATGTTTAGTTGGGTTTTTTTTAGTAAAAAATTTGTCAAAGTAAAAACAAAAAAGTTTAAACTCTTTTCAATGCATATTAACTCTTTAAGTTCAATTAAAGCTTGTCTTTTAACTTTAGTTCCAATTTTAAATTCATCGATTATTTTAGCCATATTAAATGATCAAAAATAAGTTTTTTTTATTTGACTGTATTACTAATTATTATTTATAGGCAAAATACAGAAATATACAGAGTACACCTGTAATTGTTATCATTTCTTTTCAATAGCTAGCTTAAATATTACATATCACATTTAACTTTGGTTAACAGTTGATTAGCCAATGTACTTCTTTCCTTTTCTTTCTTGGCAGACCTCTCAAAAAATGAAATTATTAGAGATGGTTTTTTTTATCCAATGTATTTGTATTCTTTATTAGCCCGATGGCTTCGAGTTTTAAAACTTTACATCCCTCCAATAGCCCATGAGCTATACCTGCAGTTCTTCAAAGCCTTTTCTTTTCCGTGCAGATGTAATTCATGATGATGTTTGCTCAAGGAGTTTGTCAACTGTATTCTTTTTCTGGACTTCTTTTCTTCAATTTCAGACTTATGGTTTCTTTTGCCCTTTATATTTCTCTCTTCTTTCTTAAGTTTATTTTATCTCAGCTTGGTTTCCTGCAAGCACTGATGATACTTCTTGCATTTCTTCCATAGGTGATGAGCTCTTTTGTGATTGGAGCACAAACAGGTTTATTGTTATAAAACTTCATGGTGTCTATGACATTCAATCATTCATTCAAAGTTATTTCTTTCATAGCATAGCAGATGTCTGTTCTGTAATCACATGTCCAGATGCTTAAAAGCTTCTATCAACATCGCTATTTTCAAGTGGCAATGACTTTTGTTATTTCCCTGATTTTGTGTTATTCATTACATTTTTTACTTCTGTAACCCCCCCTTTGATTTTATAGGTTCATAACACTATAAATAAAAGGTAGGTTGATTACAAGAGAGTTTTTTTTTTATTCATAAACATACAACTCGTAGAAAAATGAGAGTGAGACATACTAAGAGTAGTCTAGTGAAAAGTCAACAAGGACTGATAGAAATAATAAATAATGGGGCAAGACCCCAAGTCTTTGAGAGAAAACTGTAACACAATAATAAATAAATACATATAAAATTGACCCAGCGCAGAAGGCGACTAACCTAACTAGAAAAGTTAAATAAAGACAAATAGTAAAGGTGTACACAACTCATTGATGCCGATACAAAATCGGCATGAGTACGCTGAATAATTATTAACTGCCATTACAAGACGCAAAAGAGAAAATTTAACAAACAATCAATGACTTAGATCAATCTAATCGGTTTTAACAGACACCATTTAAATTAGATCAATCTAACTATTAACCTGGCCGAAGCGCTTAGTGCGCGGGCTCGCGGCCCCAGAGTTGAACAAGAAGCTCATTTATTACAAAAGACTAAACCCTTAAAACTTTGATAAGCAAACCAAACATTTCAATAAGTTTAACTTTAAATAAGATAACTAGCGCCCCAAGATGGCGGCGTAATAAACCCCAAACCCGTCCGTGAGGCGGACAAGGCGGGTCTGCAAAAAGAAACAGAGTTTAAATATCAAGTAATCCATAATGGCTGACAGGCAAATCCTGCCGTCTCTAAAGAATTTAATTCTGAGTTACGTTTAAATAAATAAAGCCGAAACATATAAATTTAGAACATGAAGAGCCAAACATAATTTAGATACGTCGAAAAATAGACTAAGTCTAAATCTAAGACAAGTGTCTCACCTAATTGAGCGCAGAGAAATGAGTGACATCACAACACAGTCCAGCCGTTATATACAACACAAAGTCTGTCACGTGTTCACATACGGCGGGAAACACAGTTGGGACAGGGGGAAGGGGCGTGCACATGTTTCGAGAACAGTCTCAATTAGCCGCGTAATTATTCAAATCACGCGCCGGTGGATAGGTCTTATTTCACCAGAACACAATCGTTGGTGCATATGGATCTGCGCATCTCGATGTTCACATGTTCGAGTCTAGCTCGGAGTTGTATCTCGAGCCACGGACGGTCTGTTGGATACTTGATGTGTTGCGGAGTGCGCGTGGTTTCGGAGTCGTGATGCAGACCAGTCAAAAGGGACCAGAATAGGTGAGCCCAGCAGTCTTTCTTAGTTTCATGTCTGTGACAACGTCACACTTCAAAAACCTATTTCCAAAATGTTTCAAGGACTCTGTCATTAAAGAGGCAGTATAATTTCATAGCTGTGACGAAAGGTTTAAGCTTAACCATTCTTAAAGACATCGGGCCTGAATTGTTGCACCTTGCCTAAACAATTATAATGAAAATCATATGAATTTACAAAAGTATTTAAAAAAATTTCATATACCCATTTTCAGAGACTTTAGGGATAGGATGGAAAAAAGGGACTTTGTTTCAGTTTAAGGACTTTAGGGACCAATTATGAGCCCTGCTGTTAATGTTACACACATTTAGGAGGTTAATGAAACCTCATTTTAGATGAATGAAGTCATTCCCCTTTTATGAAATATAAAGGCCAAAGTGTCCAGTGAGCAATGCTTTGATTTCCCTTCACTTTTCATATCAGTGCCTGAATCAAAATAAACAACTTAACCCACCACTTTTAATGCAGTAGGATCTTCCACATAAATCAAAATAATTGATAACCCACTCTACCAGGTGGCATAAAAAGTCAGGTAGCAGTTCTTCCAGAATTTCAGATGAAGCTGTCACTTTAGGTTATGTCTGAGGTCCGGGTATCATATGACACTTTGTTGCATCAACACACCATTCATAGCCGCATATACTTGATTATTTTATATGGATCTAAGAGAACCTTCCTATTTCATTATTTCCAAAATTACAAACATTAAATAATAGAAATATTGACATCCTCATATAGGGTAACAATATTAAATGAATCAGGTCTTCATAATGGAAAGTTTAAAAAAATAAGACCCTAAATAGTTAATAGTACTATATTATTTCCATTAAAGAAATAAATCAAACCAAGGCACAAATTATTTGAATATAAAAATTATCATTGATTTTTTTTAGTGCGAGATATTCCTATGAAATTCAACACCATGATTCCAAATGTATGACATTCATAATAACCTTAAAATTTTACTTTCCAGTCTAATTTATCAAGGAAGACCACTAATAAAGCATAATGCTTAGAGCTAAACCCTGTCTATGATAGGAAAGAATGACTGGAAGGTCTTTTTTCCTACCAAAATCCTTATAGGCCTATAGTAGAATTCTGACAGGGCCTTTCAGACATCCATTCCTAGCATAGAAAGGGTATAGTTTAAACTTATATACTAATAGTTTTTTATCTTGAAAATTAATGTTGGCAATTATTTTTATATTTAGTAAAGTAAATCAATAAAGTAAATAATGTAAAATATTTTGGCACTCATACTCTGTCCCCCTGTAAAAAAAAGGGGGACATCTAGTCCACTTACCATGTGTTCAAATTCTTCATAAGTTAAGTAACCATTTTGATCTCTATCTGCCTTTTCCATTATTTGTTTCACAGCATGTGTGGGGATATCATGAGAAAAACTTTCACTTCTTATCATGTGATGCAGCTCAGACAGTGAAATTTTCCCATCACTGTCCACATCATACTTGTTAAATACCAACTTCCAATGCTGAAATTAATAACTTAAGCTAGATTAATCAAGATCCAAAGCATTGAAAACATATTTAATTAATTTGTTTTACTTAATTAATCGCTACAGCATTAGGAACTCAAGAGTTCATTGCCACACATTCAAAAATAAGCCAGGCACCTATTATTTTGAGCCAAGGATTCTCCTAGACTTTTTTATTGTGTTTTTCAACGTGGCACCTACTTATAAGGTTGATGCAATCTCCAAGCTTAGACCTCAAAGATATTCCCCGTGAGTGATTTGCCAGTGGCGAGGTTTGATCTGGGAACTTTGGTTTGGAGTCTCTTTAGGGATGTGTAACCATCTTAGCGGTGTCAAAATGGCTCAGACGTTTTAATTCTGATTAGGACAGGAATTCTTGTCTTGAGCTTGTCTGATTACATGTCAGTCCGATCCCAGGTACGGCAGTGTGATAAATTTAACTGTGCAAGGAAATGAGAGTTGTTTTAAGAGTTTTTAACTCTTGAAGTATATGAATTGTTTGGTTCATAAAGGGACTCAAGCCCTATGCCAAATAAGTATATTTTGTGGCGTTCATTGTTTGGTCTATTTAATTGTTCATGAGCGCGGGCACAGAGGAGAGATTTTCGTTTAAAGGTTAATTGTATACCCAAATTGAGATTTTTTTTTGTGTTAAAACCTGAATAAATCTTTTTAAGTGATCAATCTTCAGTACTTTCTTTGAGCTAGCTCCAGCATAACGCTTCCATTGTGACCCAACCTGTTGTATATCATAAGATGTTAAATGTATACGTTATATATTTGACTAGAGTGGTGACTAGTCACATGACTGGCTCAGGAGTTGTGGTATATAAGTGAGTGCAGAGAGGAAGAAAGAGGAGACATATTTTGTTCATTAATTGTATATTGTAAACCATATAGTCGAATAAATAAATTACTAAAGACAAACATAACACAACCCAAGTCTTGAGCTGCAGACTTCTAAAATAAGATTTACAAAGGTACTGGTTTCAGCGGGTGACAGAGCAAGGTGTCTCCATGAGCGCTGAAAAGGGCCCATGAGAGATGTGGGTGCACTAATTCTATTTTGGTGAACAGTATTTAAAAAATGTATAATTAAAACTACTCCAAACTAGCTTAACCTAACCTTTCATGTGTTAATAAATGAAAACTTCTATGACCTAATTTGTTTTAAAAATATGTTTATGAGAAGGAAATGAATAGCAACAACCGCGGGGGGAAGTGGGGGGCTATTAGTAATGTGGTACTGGGCCCGAAACTTCCAGGGGCCAGGCTCTGAGGCTCGAAAGTTTAAAGTTATTTGTAATGGATGAGAGGAAATAAAAAATAAGCGACAGTCAATAGAGTAAAATTCTTTCCAAACTAAGTAAAGATTAGTGCGTGGCCAGCCCATCCGCTGAGGCTTCTTCCACGGGAACAATGGCACACCAGCGGCAGTGGCATAGCTGACAGTTTGAAGTGGTTATAAGACTTGGGTTGATCATTAAAAACTATGTCATTGTTCCCTGCACAGCTACCCCTTTCTTTGCCAGTTTTATGATTTTATGACAACTGTTCCGCAAACAAATTTACACAACAATATCAATGATTCAGTCCAGTCTTGTCCTTCACTTTGGATCGAAGTGTTTGTCAGTTCCGTGGAGTTTTTTTTATGTGTATATAATATTATATAGATTAAATTTGGTCTGTGAAGAGATTCAGGCAGTGATTCAAGCTCAAATAAACTAAAGTTTGAATAGTGTGCATCTCATTTCAGTGTTTAGTGTGTACATTTTTTGTTTTGTAAAAGTGAAAGTGAGAAAAAACATTTAAGAAAATGTACAAACTCGAGTCAGGTAGTGCAAAAAGAAAGGGTGTATCATATTAGTAAAGCTGAAAAATGGGTAAAAATAACAAAATTCTTTGTGAAATCTGACATAAGTCGGAATGAGTCAGAGCCTATTTTTGACCCTGGTCCTTCGTGTTCAGGGGAGAAGATGTAATTGTTAATAGTGAATCTATTGTACCACCGATAGGAAGTCACAGTGAAGAATTAGCAGATAATCTTGCTCCCCCACCCTGCTCGGAGCCAAACATTGGAGATTGTTATCCTAGTTTGAATGGTGAAACCAAAGCTATGGTAAATTTAGTTGATCCTAGATTGTGGCCACAGTTCATAACAAATACTTTTCGACAAAACATTGTTTCACAAGTAAACCCTGACAAGAAAATTTCAACTGATTGTACAAATTTTCCAAAAGAATCTGTTCTGCTTGTTTACTATTACAAAAAATTAAAAGGCGCTGCAGCTATTTATGTGCAAATACAGGTTTTTGCCCTTCTGAAATTCTGTGTAAAAAGTTATATAAAAGAAGTCATGAGGACAGTAGTGAACAAAGGAAGCATATGTGTCGTGGAAAACCTTGGAGCACTCACTGAAAGGATAAGGAATCGACAATGATATTCAACGCCAAATTCAATGTGAAGAAGATGACTGGAAAGCCATTCTACAAAGACTGTTGGATGTGACGTTATTTCTGGCTTATAGAGGTTTGCCTTTTTGTGGAGACAGTTCGAACATTGGTGATTCGAACAATGGAGACTCTTTAAGAATTTTAGAGTTGCTTGGTCACTACAATGAAGTGACTAGGAATTATCTCAACAAAGTAAAGCAAAGGCAAATGGAGAGTTCGTCGAAAGGAAATTTTCATTACTTATCTTGGGCGAGTCAAAACAAAATCATTATTTTATGTGGAACAGAAGTGCTGAGAATTATACTTAAGGTG
The DNA here is from genome assembly GCA_902151455.1 of Timema bartmani. NCBI lineage: Eukaryota > Metazoa > Arthropoda > Insecta > Phasmatodea > Timematidae > Timema > Timema bartmani. Next base: position 53,419 of record CABFWB010001892.1, on the reverse strand, counting down.
CGAGCGGAATCCATCTATTATTCTATAATTGTTGATGCCACACCTGATGTTTTGCACCAGGAGCAAAATGTTTTAATTTTAAGATATGTTTCGCACAACAAGGACAAAAATGAATTTAAAATAAATGAAAGATTTGTTGAGTTTAAGCTTCAACAAAAAAAGACTGGTAGTGAAATTGCAAAAAGATTGGCAATGGAAACCCATGAAATACCATAAGGAGCAGATTGTCGAGGACAAAGCTATGACAACGGAGAGGACATGTGTGGTAAAGTGAAGGGTGTGAAGACCCTTATTTTAGAGAAACATGAACTGCATGCGGTGCCCACTCTCTCAATTTAATCAGAGTAAATGCTGCAAAACTCAACAATAAAAACCTTAATTTAGAGAAACATGAACTCCATGCGGTGCCCACTCTCTCAATTTAATCAGAGTAAATGCTGCAAAACTCAACAATAAAAACCTTAATTTTTTTGGCTGCATCCAACAACTGTATATGTTATTTAGTGTCAGCTCTTCTTGGTGGGAGCTACTGAAAAAAGAAGTAACTGTCCCTCTGGCCTCAACATCAGAAACAAGATGGAGTGCTCGGATGGAAGCCATGCGGCCAGACGTGAAACATCTTCCCTCGGTTCTCAAGGCCTTGGATTAGATTTTAGAATGACAGAGTGAAGCTGAAAAGGTATACAGAAAAACTCACTCTTTGAGAAATTACTTCTCCTCATTTACATGTTTGATAATTTGGTACAAAATACTGTCTTGTATCAAGGACGTTAACAATGTCATCCAAGCCAGAGGGCTAACTCTGAGTGAGAAAATTAGTCTCCTCTCTGACCTTAAAAAGGACTTAAAAAACTGAGAGACAGTTGGAATAAAATTATGGCAGACACTTGTTAGGTTGCAAACAACTTGAATATAAAAATTAAATTTCGAGTTACCGAAAAAAAAGCAAGAAAAGGGAATCTATTCACTGTTGAAGGTGATGATTCAGCTAGTTTTGATCTTGTCAACAGTGCAGAGCCTGACTTCAGGATCCGTGTATTTTATGCAATTTTAGATTTCATTATCAATGATCTGGACACCAGATTCGAAACAGCAAATTCCATAGCCCAAATATTCAGTCCAATTTTAAAGTAGCCTATTTAAGTTTATATGAAAGTGAACTTGAACAAAAATACAGTGAGTTTATCAAAAACTACGACAACAATATGAGTGGAAATTTGTTCCAGGAGATACATCTTCGAAAAATCCATCTCACATGTTCGGAAAAAACAGTGAGCTTGTGCCATTAGAATTGGTAAACGCTATTTATTCAAGAAAATCTTCAATCAATTCTCAAACATGTGTGTGTGTGTATGTGTGTGGCTTTGCGATTATTTTGTATTTTACCTGTGATTGTGTCCGAAGGAGAAAGATATTGTAGCAGGCTAAGTAAGCAGTTGAACACTTGGCAAAGGGTTTCGACAGGACAAGAAAGACTTAACGCGCAGGCCTTCCTCTGCATCTTCACTGAGCTACGACAATATTATTCACGAGTTTGCCATGCAGAGAACAATGAAAGCCAAATTATAATGTGTTAACTAAGTTTTTTATTTGTAATGACTACTTCTTAAATTAAAGAATATTCCAGACTTGATTTACTTAATTCAAAATATAATTTGTTTGAATGTTAGAGTCTTAGAAAAGGGGAAAGGGGCCCGGGATTTGGCCCTGGTACCAGGCCCGGTTTGAGCACCTGGTAGGCCTGGCACCAAGATAGCCTTTGAATAGAATAGGAATCAATAAGACCGTGCATCAAAATAGCTCGATCATGAATACCATATATATTATAGCCCCAATAGGTGTAAGACGCAGTGTTAAAAAAAATAGCCTACAGTATTTTAATGAAAGATATTTAAGGATCCTGGAATTTCATGAAAAAATTAAAAGCATGTTGTTGTTGACGCCTGAAATGTTAAGGTTTTGATTGTTTGGGATAATTTATGAAAAAAAAGTTTTAACTATTGCATATAAAAATACTTTTGGTGCCAAGTTATGACATTCTTTGGAATATTTACACTCTATAACTTAGGCTATATTCACGTTCTTCTGTGAATTACATGTGAGTAAACTATATGCTAGGGTATTATTTTACAATATTAATTTTAATAGTATTAATACTAGTTAATTGTAAAATTGTAATTATTGAAAATGTGTTTTTGTTGTGTTAATATATAGTTAAACATATTAAATTTCTCATAGTGACATAGAAAAAAATAGAATCTCACCCTCGGTGTACTTGTCTACCATTCAGATTTTAACTTTTTTATGGTGTCATCTAGCAGGCATGGCAGTTGTGATTGTTTCTTGTGTGAGGTTATATTACAGTGTGGTTTCATTATGTTCAAGATTTCTTCAACCAAGATAAAAAGATAATTGTGTCTCATTTGCAAGAGCTGGGTTTGCTACAAATAAAGTTGAAATGTGGTCACACACTTAGTTCACATGGCCTCTGATAAGGTCTCAAGTTGTTGGTGCATAACGCAAGTTATACATATTCTATAATAAACTGGCACTCCCAGATCACATGTCCTTATGTAGGCTATATATTGTACATACCCCCTTAAGATGTGTTTGTGTACCCAGGTTGAGTACCACTGGTATGGTTATTATCTCTAACAAGGTAATAGGCACAATATTATTATTATTAGCACCGCGTCTTACTACCCGTTCGGGTTACACGCACTTACGCTAATGTGCAATGGTAGGGTGATTGTGAGATGAAATGGAGGACCTACAGTTTAACGTGGAATCCGAACCACGGTGGAGGCCTGGCATTCCTCACATTCACAAGTTGTGATTAATACACGTCTTGTCAGAGGTGAAGGAAGGGTTTGGTAATCAGATAAATCTGTGCCGGGACCGAGGATTGAACCCCGGACCCTCAACACAGAAGTCTGACACCTAATAATAAGCACAATAGTCGTTTGTGTAAGGCTAAGAGTTTTATGGAACAAATTAATTAATGAACATTATGTGAAAGGGCATTCCTGGGACATCGGTATAAAAAGGAGAATTACTCTATAAGAAGTCTGAATAATTATTTCCAGAACAGAGTAAACACCACTACATTTGGACTCTACATAATAAAGATTAAGTGACTAAAATTTTTCAATATAAAACCACAAAAATAAAGATGAAAAAACTTAATTTTTTTAAAAAGGAAGTTAAGAGGTACATTCTTGAAAATAATTTTGACCAGGTGATATGTGGGTGGAAAGGTATCTGTAATTTTGTAGCAACTGGTGTTATAATTGGAGCAGAATGTGTATGTGTACTTATTGTTGTTTAGTCTTTTGTAAAGGTTTTTTTATACTATTCTGTTTAATTGTAATTTTACTATCGTTGGGGTGAGTGCATCTAAAATAATGTGGCCAGGTGAGAACAAATAATGTAAACCCTGTAATCGATCTCACGTTCCTAAATGTATGTAACAAGTTAATGAATGAACCACGCCTACTTTAGAATGTTTATGTATACGAGCCGATTTTGGCTTTTTTATAAACAAATTCTGAATAACTAACTAACTGTACACACATTGGTATTACAAATACATACCGGGTATAGTGGTACAGCAGGAACCGAAGTTATTTGTGAATTAACGTGATTGACTTGATACGAAGACATAATTATTGTAAGAGAGGGTAGTAAAAGGTAAAAATGCAGTTTAGACCAATGTAAATAGTAAAAGGTAGCACCACTTGGAAGGAATTTGATTATGTCATTGCTTACGTCACCCAGCACACAAAAGTTATATTTCAATACGAAAACAATCAAACATTCATTTATGTTTAAGAAATAAAGTAATGACGTTATTGGACATTGGTGTAGAATGTGGATTTAAAAGGTGAATTTATGATTTAAAGTTACAAAATGTGACCTGGTTTCTTAAAAAACTTTGTCCCACTTAAAGCGTTGTGCACGTAAAGTATGGATGGGTTGTGAAATCACAGTTCATAATTCACATCCAGCTAGTGATGTGTCGCTCGTGAGTGAGTCATTCAAATTGAACGACTCTTGAACGAGAGCTGTGAACGAACGACTCTCGCTTCGCGAGCGTGTCGTTCACGCCGCCTTTACACACTACATTAGAAAGAGTCAGGAGAGTTTGTCATTCACGACTCTTCTGTCGTTCTTCGTTCGTTACTACAAAAAAAAAAACTATAGATGCTTACTATCGTTACTAGATTGCAGCACAGCCTACTATATTAAACTAACTATTTTTCTTAACATCAATAGACATAATTCTGTGAATTAGACACTAAAGGCTATATGCTAAGGTTAATTATTATAAGTAATATGCGTAAGTAATAAAATTAAAGAATCAAACTCAATAGGCTTCGGATAAATTACACATACATCTTTTAAGTCGTTTATAAGTTGAAAGGGAAGGGACAGATTTGTACGCTCGGAACGGGAATTGTGATAACTAGTTAGTGCTCGCTCATCAAGTTAGAATGGTAAGGGGTGAAGGGTTTGGGAGCGAGCGAGCCATGTGGTGAACGATATGACTCATATGAACGACTCTTTTGAGTGAGCGAGCTTATGTGAGCTAGCTCGCGTCAACGAGCTGGTTCGACCCATCACTACATCCAGCTGCTCCTTTGTCACTGATGACTGAACTGCTCCTCTGACGTCACATTCACAGCTTGCTCCTCATGACAATCTGAAGGTGGGTCTTAACTATGCCGCCGGTGTAAGCGGAAAACATTAGTCAAGGATATTATTAGTATGAATGCAAGAAGGACTCTAGTGCAGCATCGGCACGCACTCAAAAGAACGGCATCTCTCTGACACCCAACAGCGGTCTAATTATCTCAATGTTGACTAGGTCATTCGTGTTCAAGGATATTAGTGCTATACCCTGATTTTGGTGGGAAGAACAGTAGAAGTTAGTTACTAAAGCTACCAAAACAATGGTAATATATTCATACATAAAGTCATATCATCTGCAGTTGTCACTTTTGATTGATATTATCAATACCTATCAAATAACACAAATAATATAAGAAAATATTATCAATGTTGGCCGCAAAGAAATATGTTTTGATTTTCTCTACTGTTCTTCCCATCAAAATCAGGGTATAGCACTAATATCCTTATTAGACCGCTGTTGGGTGTCAGAGAGATGCCGTTCTTTTGAGTGCGTGCCGATGCTGCACTAGAGTCCTTCTTGCATTCAGACTAATAATATCCTGGACTAATGTTTTCCGCTTACACCGGCAAAGCCGAACAAATGGCGATATTCATCGGCCTGTGTTAACAGGCCGCGCGGCATGCCGATTCCAAACCGACTAATAGCGTTATTTTTCAAAGGAAGCCGTGTTGACATGTGTAGTGGGGATGTGCCGAGTAGCTCATAAGCAGGAGCTTGTTTTCTTGTTTTGTTGGTGTTGCTTTAATTCCCATATAGAGTGGACGAACGAACAAGTAAATACATTAATCGATCTGTACCGTGATCGTCCAGTGTAACAGCTATGAGACTCCATATTGAGGGAATATAAAGCTCGAAACATACGGCATGACGCTTTTGTAGAAATTTCGGTTTCTTTTGGAACTGATAAAGAAGAAGTTGAACGAAAAATTAAGAATTTGCAGAGCCATTTGCAAGAGAGTGCAAAAAGGAAAAGAACGCCAACAAGTCCGGAAGCGGAGCTGATACTTGTTATAAAAGAAAATGGTTCGCGTACGAGGCAATGTTATTTCTGTTGTATAGAAATAAACCAAGAGGAACTTCAGATACAGGGGTTAGTTTATTCAAACTTAATACATATTCAAATGTGAGTTACACTGCTCCTCAAGAGTTTGAGACCACTTCCATGATTGAAAAGAAAGTCTAGTTAAAATAAATGTATTCTTATTTGTAAATGTTTACAACATTTTAATCAGCAAAATGTTAATGATATTAAGAGTATTTTAGAATAAAAAAGTTTCAATAACTACTCTTATTTATGAACATTGGAATTGCAATGGTCCTGGAGAACTGAAATACTCATTAAATTCATTTCTCACGGTCTGAGCAGCTACAGTTGTACTTCTCCTAGCCATTTTTGAAATATATACTAAACCACAACTTGTATCTCGTCTCCATACCCCTGGAACCATTTTTCCAGTATCTGAAGATTCTGAATCAAAAGTTCCTAAGGGATTGTAAACAACCTTTTATGCTACCACTTCTTAGGGAATTATGCAAATAAAATGTTGCCATTGTTATTTTCTTCACTGTATCCGGCTCTAATAACATTAGTTTTCGGAGTACTCGAAAAGTAGAAGACAATATACCGAAAGAATTTTCAGAAACTCTGCGGGCCCGACTGAATCGGTAGTTAAATATCCTGTTTTTTTATTCTTTGTCTTGTTGTCCAGGAAATGGTTTCATAATATTCAGTGATAGTGAGAATGCATCATCTCCAACAAAAACAAATGGAGTTAACATTTCGTCCTGGCAAGGCGTGGGCTGAAGGAAAATGCATTATGTTGTCTTCTAGACATTTCTTGAAATATATCTAATTAAAAATTCCGCCATCAGGTATTATACCCTGAGTACCTACATTTGCACATATGAAGTTGTAATTTGCGTCAAGTACCGCAAATAGGACACTACTAAAAAATGACTTATAATTTTTTTTTAACTCGGTACCACTATTAATTGGCGTTTGTAAAGCACTGTGCTTCCCGTCCACCGCACCTACGCAGTTTGGAAAGTTCCACTTGTCATTGAATTGTTTTACTATTATTTTCCACTGCGATTCGTTTTCTGGCATCTGAAAAATAATAAGATATCATTATTTCAGGTTCAAGAGGCTCAGGAGATATCCAAGGTGGATAGAGGGGATAAATATGAAGAGCAACCATTGGAAAATGTTCATAATAAACGTATATTTAAGTCACCGAAAAAGTCTGCTCAGCGAAAAAATTTCAACTTAACACCGCGCCTATCTTAAATGAGGCGATTACTATCATGAAAAACATTCAATCCCAAAAACAAGAAAGGACTGAGTATACTGTATTTGGGGAACAAGTTTCAATCAAGCTACGAAATCTCCCTTCCCTGCACGCTAGGTGCATTGTTCAGCATATCATAAACAACACATTGTTTGAGGCAGAAATGGGCAAATACAACAATCCTTCTGTAATTCTAGACCCAGGATTTCAACCACACTTGTACACCTCCCCAAGCTCACCAACAAATACCCCTTCGACTTCAAATCCTCCTAACTACAACAATCCTTCCGCATATCAATACTAAGGATTCCAACCATCTATGTACACTTCCTAACACCCACCAACAAATAGTCGTTCGACCCCTTCTCCAAGTTCACAGTGCGAGGTGCATTCAGTTTCGGATAATTTCTCCTCTGCTAGCCCGCTCGAAGAAACCAGAGCTTTTGATAAAGCCGACATAAGTAATACCGATACTATTGACAACATTTTATGTCAACTGTAATGATGAAGCAACTATGTGTGCCTTAAGTGGTTTTATTTTAATAATAAATAAAGTATAAAATAAAAAAAGTTTCTTTTATCAACTTACCTTAATGTATCTTGAAGAGCGTCTATCAATGCATCACACACTTATGGAACAATTCTAGAAATCACTTGTTTTGTAATCTTGAAAGTATCCATAAGCGAATGGTAGGAATCTCCTATTGCAAGGAACCGCATTGTTACAGCAAGACGTTCTCTGGCTGAAAGGGCTGGTCTGAATTTATTATCTTTCTTGCTGATTTTAGTTCCATTCATAGTAATTAGAGTTTCAAAGTCATAACTTTTAATTCGGAAAAAATGTATAAGCCCAGCATCACATCTGTACTCAAGTTTTAAATCGTCTACGTCGTCTAGTATCAAGTTTTTTTTATCAAATCACTTCCACTATATTTACTTCTACTTTTAAGACTTGGACGAACCCAATATCTCCCTCGACGTTTGCGACGCTTGATATCATTTACAATAACACTTAAAGAAGCCGCTGCTAAAAGCTCATCTTCCTCTTCATATATTTTCAAGAAATATTTAACATCAAGGAATGACTCATTCTGGTGCACTTTCACTTGTGCAGTGGGGACGTAAATCGATTTTGGAAAAGCCGATCGGCATGGTGGGAATGCACCTTAAAGTAGCTGTTAGGCTGTTCCTTCTTGTCACCGGTAATTAAGAAACGTTCCACTGTATTACTGCATGCCATTTATCTATATAAAATAACTGGATGGCATTTATGGCTGAAATTTTCAAGCTGTCATCTGCATACCATTGTGTAAGAGAGAAGGGAATTTTAGGCTATATCTTTCTCTCTTACAACCATACAAGGTGAAATGTGGCATTTTGACATCGTTCATTAATTTGTTTGACTATATGAGATACGTCATTGTCTGATTAGTTAGATGAAATAAATGTGTTAGTAAATGCTTTGAAGAGCATAACAAAGTTCGAAACTGATGAGATTTTCCTTTAAATAAGTTGATGTACGCTAATATATACGATGATTTTTGAAGGAAGATCGTTTGTAAGGCTCTATCTCGTACCAGAAGCCTACCCCACATTAATATTTAGGTAGGATAAAAGACCTTCCAAAAGGGAATTTATACGTCCATTCTAAATGGCCATTTATCCTACCAAAATATTAATATATAATAGTATTCTGGTACGGAATAAATCTTTACAGATTGGGATTTTTACTAAAATCATGGTTTAGTACATACCGTAATTCCTACAAGCATATAACTTAAATTATCGTTTGAATGTAAGACTTCTACACAAAGTATGTCATTCGAACAGATGTAATACAGTTTTTAGCTAGCTTGTTTCATTATAGTTATCGAACTTTTAACATAATAGGACTTCTGAAGGAAATATACCAAATATGAGCCAACTTTTTTTTAAAAAAATGGTAATATAATAATAATAATAATAATAATAATAATTTCTACAAGCCTTTGTGGTAGTTTGAACGTATGGCAACTACACAAAGTTTGTCATTCAAACAATTAATGTAATAAAATTTTAAGATACCTTATTCATTATTTATCGAACTTTCAATATAATATGGTTTATGAAACCAATATATAAGTCAATAGCCAACTTTAAATATAAGTGTAGTCTTAGCAGACTGTAAACAAAATGGATTATGATAACTACATATTTAAATATATCAAAGCTGTTATTCGTATTTGTACACTATTGCCTGTAAAACTGAATTGTATATCCTTTAATGTAAATTATTCTTCAGGCAAGTGTGGTATAATACTTCACTATTTTCAAACAATAGCACTTTTATCCATCAACGACATGTTTCCGCATAAAAAACATTGAAAGGAACCCTTAAATCTTTCCCCCCACAATGTAGCAGACGATAAACTTGAGCGTCACGCTTTGGACCTTGGCAATGCTTATGTTTATGTCCATCCAGTATAATATAGATATCACTGGGAAGGAAAGATAATTTAAATTTCCCCCAAAAATACTTTTGTCTCAACCGCAGCCAGAAACTACCTTTTGACTAGAGTGGTTTTATTTAGGAGAATGTTCATATATTGTAGAATAATAAACTTTAATTCGTATTTAAGTTTACTATTAAGACCTAAGGGGGCGATCTCAAAATTATATGAAGCATAACTTTGCTTGTGTTGATTTGGCTGTATTTTGTTTTGGTAGGAAATTTCCCGCTTTTCACACCACAGGATTGTTTTCCTTGGGTCAGAAAACTGTCAAGCTTCTGGTAGAGAAATAGCCTTCCTAGTTTATAATTAACTAAGTATGTTTCATGTAATAAAATGTAATTATGATTAGTGCCTAAGATGGAAATTTTGTGTTTTGAGAGTTGGTACACATGGCGGTCAAAGCGGAAGGAACAGTTTTATTATGGCAGGAAGACTGGTCGTCAACAGCTTGTTTAAACAAAACGGTCAGGCCACGTGTTAAAGCCAAGCTTTGGTTTGGGAAAGTGCTCAGTTATTAAATGATATTATTGTATCGTTGCATGCATAAAGAAGTTGTGTGAGGCGTTTACCGAGATCGCCAAACTATCCGCTTCCTGGTTCAGTTGAAGGAATTTCTGAAAGTTTCTGCCACGAACGAACTTGTGGATTTCATCTCAGGTTGAGTACAACTTACAAGGTACGAGTAGAGCAAGACTATATTGTATTTCCTCCCACGGTAGTACCGGCGAGTAGCCGATCCTCAAGGATACCACGGGGATACTTCAGCCGAATTTGTTCCCGGGCCGAAGTAGATATATTATAAAAAAAACTTTCAAAGAATTCATTAAATATATGCCAAATTGTTGTTTTATTAACCCCAAGACATTAATAAGAAACTACTAATATTATTAGTAACTTTACATTAGTATAGTATTTAAGTGAAACACAAAGATAATATACTTGTTAAACTCTACTAATAATATTAACTTATTTATCAATATTTATTATTTATAACTAATATTATTGTGAAATAAAATCTCATAATTTAAGAGAAAAATACTAATTTATTATTAATAATAATTATCAGAATAGTACAATTGTGAAATAGGCTACTGTTCTCCGACCGAGCCTGGTACACGCGACACAACTTTATGTTAAACCGAAGATGGTGTCAAGTGAACACCAAGGATTGTATAAGAACTGCTTAGCACAACTTTTTGTATGCAACAACTTGTACCTTGTGGGGAATAGAACACGTGCTATACGGATCATGTTTATTAATTGTACAACTTTATAAATGCAAACCTTGAAAACCTTGTTTGTTAGACAGAAAATTTGTTTGAATACTTTACAGAGTACTTATTAGGCATGGCATGAAAATTGTTGTAATTACAAACAAGTAGCTTGTTTTAAATATATTTATTTATTATATTATGTATGTATTCTCTTATATGTATATATTATTTATTAATTTTTACTGTCATTATTCACAGATTATGCTCAAAATCTTGTGTGCAATTGATGTGACAAAAAGATTGTACAATTTCTTGCACAATTTTCTCTACGAGAAGTTGTATCATGTGTATCTACCCCAGTGATCTCTATTATATACTGAATGGACATAAACACACCCTTTGCCAAGCTTGTTCATTTCTTTTATATTGTTTTTAGAAACAATATAAAGTTCGCTATTTATAATGAAACAAATTGGCTAAAAACTGTATTATATTGGTTTGAATGTCATACTTTGTGTAGAAGTCTTACGTTCAAACGATGATTTAGGCTATACTTGTAGAAATTTTCTTCTGGAAGGTATTTTTTTCTACCTAAATATTACAGTACGAAAGGATTCTGATATGAGATAAAGCCTTCCAAACGATCTTCCTTAAAAAATCATCGTATATATTAGCGTACATCAACTTATTTAAAGGAAAATCTCATCAGTTTCGAACTTTGTTATGCTCTTCAAAGCATTTACTAACACATTTATTTCATCTAACTAATCAGACAATGACATATCTCATATAGTCAATCAAATTAATGAACGATGTCAAAATGCCACATTTCACTTTGTATGGTTGTAAGAGAGAAAGATATACCCTAAAATTCCCTTCTCTCTTACACAATGGTATGCAGACAACAGCTCGAAAATTTCAGCCACAGATGTCAATCCAGTTATATTATAGAGATCAAGTGGTCTCTATACTATACTGGATGGACATAAACACACCCCTTGCAAAGAACCAAAGCGTTACGCTCGAGTTTGTCGTCTGCTTTATTGTAAGGGGACAAATTTAACGGTTTCTTTCAATGTTCTTATGTGAAAACATGTCTCTGATGAATAAGTGTTATTGTTTGAAAATATTATACCACATTTGGCTGGAGAAACATTTACATCAAAGGATATACAATTCAGTTTTACGGCTAATAATGTAAAAATACGAATACAATCTTTAATATATTTATATGTAGCTATCACCATGTTGTTTACATTCTGTCAAGACTACAATATATTTAAAGTTGGCTATTACCTATATTGAAAGTTTGGTGAGTATAATTAAACAAGGTATCTTAAAACTTGATTATATTTGTTTGAATGACATCCTTTGTGTAGTTGTCTTACGTTCAAACGATCATTTAGGTTATAGGCTTCAAGAAAATATTATATTACCATTTAAAAAAATCTGTCTCATATATTGTATTTTCAGAAACCATATTATGTTGAAATTTCGATAAATATTATGAAACAAGTTAGCTAAAAACTGTGTTACATTTGTTTGAACGACATACTTAATGTAGAAGTCTTACGATCCTTCCTAAACTCTTTTTAATAAAATTTTACGGATTCAATTAACTAAAATTAAATTTGTGTATAAGTAATGAAAGTAATTGGTTTTTAAGTTGTCGACTTCGGTGATCTTAGGGTAGGCCTGCAGTGCTCACTGCAGGAGCCGATGTTCGTGGGTTCAAATCCAGCTGGGGTGAGGGATTTTTATTGATCGATAAAAACCGTAGCACAACTTCCTTCGGAGGGAAAATAAAGCTATCGGTTCCAAGTCGATTGTGGCATGTAAAATAACTCTGGATGATATGTGAAAATATCTTTTCTAGCAGAATTGGTAGGCCCTTTAATTCATGATCATAGAAAATTCTCATGTGCTGATATAATAAGTTGGTTCAGAAAGTGCACGTTAAATACCTCAAATAACTTTATTAAGGGTTGACTTTGGATTTTCATTAAATTGATGGATTACTAAATAAATCTTTGGCCCGTGGTGCAAACTGATAATGTGATTTGGCCCTTGGGATGCAAAAATGCATGATGAAATATGCACGCACACACACTTTCACAAAACAACTTAGCATTATTGCTATGTGTTTATACATATTTTTAGTAATCAAATAAAAGCATGATAAAATTCAATTATTACCTTGCTATCCCTGTCGTTCGGCTCCGAGGGGTAACTGAGTTGAGGTCTATTGTTCCAGTCTCCGGTCTCGCAGGTCATGTGGGTAGGGGTAGGAAAAAGGTCAGCGGTAAGGTCCCGGCAACGTGTATCGTGGTGGGACAGGAGAATGTCCAGGCAACGTGATCATGGTGGAACCGGTGAAGGTCCCGGTGACGTGTGTTGCGGTGGGAGGCAGGGAGCAAGAGGATATTAGACAATATTGCTCTTTCGTAACTTAGACCATTTATTAGCGCTTTTGAATATGTGGCACACCAGGGTTTGGTAACCACTAAATTCTTACCGAGGAATTACTGTGTTATATACCCTCCACTGATGCCTAGCCTTGTTCAATGGGGGAGAAGGGAGCTACCCATTGGTGCGTGAGAGCAGTGTCCACTAAGCAGGCCAATAGAATAGAGAGAGCTCTCATTGGCGCAGAGTAAAGAGTGAACTCGTTACGGAGGACGACGAGAACATGATCTTGTGGAGCGGCCCAGGCAGTAGAAATGCCCTTCTAGAGTTTTAAAAGTATAATAAAGTTCTAAAAGAATGAGTTTTTCCTTTAAATAAGTTGATGTAGGATAATATATACTATGATTTTTGAAGGACGCTTGTTTGGATTCGTACCAGAATCTTACCGTATAGTAGTATTTGAGTAGGATAAAAGACAGTTTGTTTAGGTCTAGGACTTAAACCTATAATATACCCAAACACTCAGTCTCCAGGTTAGTCCTACCATCACCCAGCAGTGACACTAGCGATCCCCAGTGTTGAAGGGCTCAAGCTGGCAAAAGGAGCGCAGCAAAAACCCCGTGAGGTTGAGAGTCTGTTTCTTACTTGTCTGTGATCTATGAGTTAATAAACACGATATAGTATTTTAAATAAGAATGTGCAATTATTTAGCATACCTACAGATTTTTGGCGACTTCTTTTTACGCGACATTTAAAATTAACTAATAATAACACGCCGGTCTAATAATTTTAAACAGCGGGTAATGCAAAGTTGTTTGCGGTGACAAGAAAATGAAACAGTTGAAAATCAAACTCCACACCAAGCCAGAACGACGTGACAATGACGTATTGCTTTCATATTTGGATTCACGTGATTTCAAGGGCGTGGGAGGGGTGCATCGGCATCCTTGGTGACAATTCTGACAGGTCTACACTTTCTAACTTCCTTGCTGATGCAACGCACAAGGATACATAGCAAGGCGACGACGCATAAGTAGATAATTCAGATACAGCCTTAGACAACAAATTGGCTGGCAGTGGCGTATTCTGAGAAAAATTAATAGGTATGCTGTACTATAAAGTTGCAGGGGAGATTTAGGGGCCGAGGACTTTCAACCACCATTGTCCAAGAACTTCAAGGGATTATTTCAAGGGAAATATTTGAAGATGTGTGCCTATAGAACAGAGGTTCTTGAACATTTGTTATTTCCCCTTAACCGTATGCTATCTTAGGACATTTTGCCCCCCCCCCCTTCTCCCATATTCTCTTTTCTTTTATTTATCCATAACGATGATTACCATCCACTCAAAATGTAATAAAAGTAACTCCATGGTGTCAGCCCGTATTCAGGCTATACCTACAGAGTGGCTACCAAACTGTTTGGTGAATTAGTGCCAACTCTTGCGGATTGAGGGTGTCATGTGGTCAGCACGACGCCGCCTCCAGCCATTAAACTCGGCTTTCTACACCGGAGCCACTACTACTACTTTATTAGAGTAGCTCCTTATTTATCCACCCTAGGCTGAGCCTGACCCATTCCAGACCCACCGCTTCCCAGATAATTTGGAAAGATTTCTCAGACAATCTGGACGCGCCGGGAATCAAACCCGGGACCTCTGGGTCCGTAGCCAGAACCTCTGACCACTAGACCACAAAGGCGGTCCTCAAATTGTAATGATATCTACATGGTTAGTAATTTAAGTAAATATTAATGCTGGGGCTAAGAGTGATATGGGCACATTTCTGAATGCATAAGAGAGACATATATTCAATTAGCCCAGTGTAATTAAAAGCACACAGTTAGCAATACTCAAAGCAAAACACCACAATAAGAGTAAAATGAAGTGGTACAAAGCGTCCATCAGATCTTGGTGAGAGGGAATCAGGTGGATTGTCCAACTCACGTTGCAACTATTGCACCCAAGGGGGAGAGGGGCAAACAGGGTATTTACTCCCCCCTTACCCAACACCACAAATAATGTTAATAGAAATTTAAATAATATTGATATAACTAAAATATTTAGCATTGAAGATGTGTCCAATGTATAGGCTACATTTTAATACCAGGCATCACTCTTAAGCCTAATATTCAAAAGGTTTACCGTTACACACAAAATTAACAATTGAAAAAACATAAAACGAATAGCGTCGATACCATATGATTTATTTAGACCTCTTAAATACTATAAAACTACTCCAAATAATTTATAAAAGCATTTAATATTAATAAATATTCTCGGCCTTCAGGGCTTAGGAGGCTGTGCAACCCCAAACTCGCTCTCTCCATCAAAATTTCATTCCTGCTACAGCCTTGATTGAATGCCTCCCCCAAACTTAATGGCTGGGTGCACCACTGATTAAGTAAATTATATGAAAATATATTTTATTATAGCTTTTCCTTCTAAATCATCTGAAATGGTGAAATCACACTCCTGACTTTTGGGATTCTTTGATGTATAATTATATAAAATCACAATGACTAATGAGTTGTTAATGTAAAACGAAAACTAAAAGAATACTATTAAAACTCCACGAATCCTTTCCACTAAAGAAAAACAAAAATTACCATCAACTACGGTTAAAGTAGCCTCGTCATCCGCCCCCCCCCCTTTTCCCCTTACTACCAGTGCTGAAATGCCTAAATTTGAAAGAGTGCTTAGATNAATTAATTTTATATATATTTTATGTAATTTTACTTAAACTATACTAAATTAGCTTAATAAATAAATATTGTGATCTTGACTCTTTTTTCAATAGTTGGCACAATGCTTGGCTTGCTTTACATGAACAGCATGACCTGGGGTGTAAAAACCCGAACTCATTGGCCAATGACTTGTGGGCGAGCGGAAAGAAATGTGTTGCAGCCCCCTAGACATTGGGCAAGGTCATTAGAGCCTCCCTAGCTTGCCTTGCGGTTTTCAAGCAGCAAGCCCTGGGTTTCCTATTGTGTTAAGTAGAGCCTTTTGGAAGAAGAATTACTTAAAACACAGTATTCTTGGAATATGAACCAATATTAATTTTAAAATTAATAATATGTATATTTATTAACAATTTAAACATTAGTATTTACACAGTTCGCACAGACAGCATTGAATTAAACAAAAAACTAGTCCATATCATTATGGGTATGCGGCGCAGGACTAGCATACCCGGAGAATACACCACAACTGGCTAACATGACTTGGACCAACTGCTACAGCTAAGGATCCCCAAACTTTTTAGTCCTTTCACCGGAAAAAATACAAGCTGGAGCCCCCATAAAATGTCTACACTAAAATTATGAATATTCAATGACATTTAAATTTTACAATCATAAAAGTATAAAACAAGATGGAAGACAACACATGTTCTGGCTGCGCCTTTGGCAAATGTCCTTTATTCAAATTTGAACAAAATTGGCAATCTTAATTAATGATGCTATTTTATGTTGTGAAAAACAAAGAATATTAACAAATTGCTTCACGGAACCGAGATAACTGGCGTAGTCTGAGGACTCCACGCAGCACAATTTAAAGAAAGCTCTTCCAGACCAGTGGTACTCAGCCTGGGGTAAGCGAAAACATCTTAGGGGATACGCAAAATTCAAAATAAATATAGATTACAGAATATATTTAAATTGAAAGGGCGTATAAATCTAATTTTTCTAGAAAGGTTACGTTCAAGAACACATAAATGGGGCGGGAGGATCTGCCCTCCCCCGCTCTTGGAATTTGGACCCACCCTTCCATGTATATTATATATACGTATCAAAGCTTTTATTGGCTAAAGCTAGACAGCCTCGGCTAAACGTATAGTAGCATCTTATAGTG
Organism: Timema bartmani; assembly: GCA_902151455.1. Classification (NCBI taxonomy): domain Eukaryota; kingdom Metazoa; phylum Arthropoda; class Insecta; order Phasmatodea; family Timematidae; genus Timema; species Timema bartmani. The sequence continues at coordinate 36,477 of CABFWB010001892.1, read as the reverse complement.
GCCCTCCCACTCTCACCTGGAAAAATTAGATTTCTACGCCCTTTGTACATATATAATCACGCCATTCACTTACCGGGTAGGCAAGAAACTGTGCATGTAGCTCAAAAATCAACTATTGTGTACTTAATCCATCCTCACTAACTTTCTCCATACTTCCCTATCCTTGCATACTCCCTTCGCTTCTACAACATCCACTCTTTGCTCTTTTATTTGTAAAATTCCTTTTTAGCCATGTCTTATATGCTCTACTCCTTCCTTTTGATCCACGCAATCTACATTTATATATATGCTTCGTCACTCGATCCACTCTCATCCTCTCAACATGTTCAAACCAACTTAAGCCACTTCTTTCACATTGCCCTATTGGGTTCCCTTTCAAACTGTACTCCTTCAGCACCCATTCTTTACTATGTCCATACGCGTTATTCTACATACATTTCTTAGATCTCATTCCAACCGCATTCACCTTGCTCTTGTGTTTACAAACCCACGCTTCACATCCATAAAACAATGTTGGTGTTAACACACTTTTACATACTGTCATATTTGCCTCTTTCGATACTACTTCATTATTTGCGGTAGTCTCTGTACATCCAACTACTCTCCGAATCGATTTGACCATATATCCTTCCATTTTTACGGAACATTCTGCCAATATACATAAAATAATCCCCTTCTTCTAACAGTTTTTCCATTTATACAAAGCTGACAATAATTTCCTAATCCGTCCTGATAAAAATCTTTCCCTTTAGTTTTGGAGACATGCATACAAAGATCCATTCTACCTGTCACCACATTCAAACTATTGAATACATTCTGCGACTTTCATTCGCAGCCATTATTACGGCATTATCTGCATATAGTAACACACTCACATTCACATTGTCCATTTGTACGCCAACCGTGTCCTCACAAGCATTCCTCATACATTTATCCATGAAAACATTAAACAACCATGGAGACATAACACAAACTTGTCTAACACACTGTTAACTGTCAAACTATTCTCTCAAAACTTCATCCACCCTAACGCATACTCTACTTCAATCATACACTGCCATAATAGAATTTACTAAGCATGCATTCACACCATACTTTCTCAGAACATTCTATTTATCTGATCATACGCGTTCTCCAGATCAGCACATGTATAATACACTTTCTTCCTTAGTGCCATACATTTCCTCAAACACTTTTTGCATTGCAAATATCTAGTCGATGCAATGACTGGCATGAAACCACGTTGCATACCCCAAATCTTATCCAGTTTTTTCAAGTACCCTCTCAATTAAGACTCTCCTATAAACTTTACCTGCAATACTTAACTAATTGCCCTAAAATTATTACATTCACTCCTACTGCCTTTAAACAAAGGAACAATTACAGCATTATTCCAGTCATTAGGAACATCCTAAATCCCTGCAAACACATTGAGCAACTCACACAATCTGGCAAGTAATACCATGGCCCCTACACTTAAGCATTTCCACTTGTGATCTCATCTACGGCCTCATCATAACTCTATCCTTATTTTCTGCGTTTTCGTCATACAATTTCTCAAAATACTGCATTGCTCTCTTATATTGGTTTCATCCCAGATCATCTCATCACGTTCGTTTTGAATGCCATTCTCTTTACCCAGTTCCAGAACAGCTTATTTCCTTCAAAATCATTGTGCATTGTTTCCACTTCTTTTAATCTCTTTTGCTCTTTACTGCCTTCTATATATTCACAACCCCTTACGTTCTGTTTCACTATTCACAGCAATCATTTGTTTGTACGCTTTCTTTTCTCTCACACATTCTGCCACGTGTTAATTCCACCATGCATCTCTTTTCAAGTTTCCCACCACCACAGATCCACAAGAAAATAAAGGTTTGTATATGTATATATTGACACCTTTATAGTTTGCATTATGCACCAACTTTGGCGGTACAAAGTCAAAGAAAAAGTATATGAGTATATGAGGGTACACGAATAAAAAAAGGTTTAATACCGCTGTGGAAGTAACCTCACATATAGGATAAAGTGATGGCCAAGTGGCTGACACGAGAGACCGAGATGCTAGACACCCAGAAACGACGTGTACATGAATGGGATCATATTGCTGGACAACCAAACGGCCGACACTAGAGGACCAACTGCTAGACAATCTTTGAGATGGGCCAAGTGTCAGACCAGTAAAGTCTCTAATAACGTTGAAGTGAGAAACGTGTAGGTACATATTACAATTAAAAAAGATTTCTGTATCGTTTATCTAAGTCTTTAAACGTACAGTAAAAGTGGACCCTGACGCTTTTTAGAGGTTCTTCAAATCCAGTGGATGGAAAGGGGTCTGGACCCCATGACACCTACCTTTTTATGCCCATAGTGATCACTTTGAATAATTGTATTAGCTTGTGTCACTTGAAGTGGATTCATTTCTGCCTGTCTACCAGCTTGTTCTCTCATGTCAACCAGTTTGTTTATCAATGTATCTGCATCCAATGTGCATGCCAAAAACCAACGAATTACTAAATAACTGTGTTGATATTGCTCGTAACGTGATTGGAAAGCTTTAACACATGATACCCTACATTTAATGTTCATGTAATTTGAAAGCCACACCCTGGACAACGCTCGAATTAAGTGTATGTCAAGTTAACTTAATTGTAATGGCTTCCATTTAAAAACTATGAAAACTGTTAAGTTACTACTACATTAGGTGAAACTTAGGTTGATCATGATCTTGGTATATATTATAGTAAGAACACATTAGGAAGATTAGAATCTGACATTTCTTAAAGTTACTAAAACTATCTCAATATAAAATGTACACCTAGACATGTTATAAGCAGCTGTAACTTTATCATTCTAACATTCTAAAAATGATTAGGGGTGTGAGGGGGAATTTAAAACTGCCAGGAAAATGTCTTAATTGCATTCTATTCAAACAATGTGTTGGTAGATAACTTCCAAGTCACTTTATAGTATTTATTAGTCTATATTAGTATATACTATAGTAGGATTATTTTCACCACTCAACTACCAGAGAGATAAAAGGTTTGCAAACTGTCCAGGATAGTGTTTCTAAATGTTTTGGTAATTGAGGACTACCAAATGGTGGACCACTGGGGCCCTAGAAGCAGGGAAAAAGGGGAAAAGTTATATAGGAAAAACATCTTTAGGCTATTCCATTTTACAACTATAGTTACAAGACCAGAATAAAGTTATTAAAATAAATGTTGAACAGAAATATCATATAATTACATTGAATTAATAATACTCTGATTATTTTTTTAACATTCTAATCTTCATAACTTTTGCTGAATAATTGTTCAAGCGAGCGACCGGAGATAGCATGCTTTCCTCTTTACCTTGTGATAAGATTCAAAGTTTTCTTTGCTCTCTTTCATAAATTGAAACGACAAAAGTGGTTGTAGTGAAGGGCGGAAGGAGATCGAAGTAGTTAAAAAAAAAAAAGAAGCCGATTTTAGTTTAAGACATGTGGCCTGACAGTGATCAATACTTTCCCACGACCAAGGCGGCCGCCTTAACCCAGTGTTAGGTTTTACTAAAACTGAGATGGTGACCTGGGAGTCTAGGGGTAAGGTGTCTGAATTCTGTGCTGGGGGTCCGGGGTTCAATGCTCGGTCCCGGCACAGATCTATCTGATTGCCAAACCCTTCCTTCACCTCTGACAAGACGTGTATTAATCACAACTTGGGAATGTGAGGAATGCCAGGCCTCCACCATGGTTTGGATTCCACGTTAAACTGTATGTCCTCCATTCCAACTCACAATCACCCTACCATCACACATTAGCGTAAGTGCGTATAACCCGAACGGTATAGTAAGACGCGGTGCTAATAATAATAATAATAATAATAATAATAATAATAATAATAATAATAATAATACTAATACTAAAACTGAGATATCAGAATTTGTCAAGATTAAATTGATCCTCTTTAGCATGATCTATTTTGTGACATTATACATATTATGTTGAAAAATGTGCAATCTATCTTTATAAAGAAGGGAAAGGCATTTCAATTGTTTTGAATGAAAAACAAATAGCACAAAAAGATTAGGGTAAACACTGCAAACCAAAGTGTATTATTTATTGAAGAAATTGGGACTTTCACCTAAAACAATGCAGCTTAAAACTCTTGAGTGACCCATTAAATAAATTCATGTTCAGGTTGAACATCACCATTTTATTTTTAATTCATGGGTTTAAATTCATTCTAAGCAAAAGAAAAATTCCCTTCAAAACTCATGTTTCCATGACAAGGCCAAAGTAAATTTCAAGTCGGAGAACATGGTTCTGTTTAGAAAGGATTCCTGATAGAAAATAGTTCATTTGCCAAGGCAATCAACCAGCACACAATTTAGTTGGCAAAGCTAGATTTTGCATGAAAAAAAATAAGCATTGAAACGCCACAATGCAATATTATAAGCCGTCTGTATTAAGCATTTTTACTATTTAAATATTCACTAAATCAAAGATTTAAAATAAATTATTTTGATATAATCTTGTTAAAATTCACCATCTCTAATATGAGAATAATTATAAGATATTTAATATGAATCGTAATTGTGAATGTAAAAATTGTGTAAGTAACGATTCTAAAAAATTATTTAAAAGCAAGGCTTGGCAAATAGTGTTTGATATTAATCGATCATATTCAACTGACCATTAACTCAAAACAAACATTTTTAATGTAGTAGTGTTTCTTTCCTAAGAATTTCACACTCCAGCTTGCATCATCAAATCCACTATAGTTTCATTGTTACAAGTGTTACCAAGTCAATGTACCAAAATAAAATAGGTTTTGAGAAAATTTAGACACAATTTGTTTGAAGGTTATGTAACAGTTAAAATTAAATTGATCTTATTCAAAACAAGCATGAAAGTACATCACAAATTTTGCCCAAATAATTATTTTATTTAGCTGAAAAATGTCATGTTTTGTAACTCGTGTGTTAAACCTTTGTTGTTTTACAAATAACAGCATTTAAGCGCACGCAAGCTTCAGGACAAAACTATAATGTTGCTCAGTATTTGGTTGCCGTCTTCTAATCAGAACCTAGTGTTTTAGTTTATAATAACTAAAATGGAACTCTGTTCCACAACATATTAAACAGTACCATTAGGAATGTAAAATTAACAGGCATTAAAGCACTTGACTAAATAAAGTTTTAAATTATACTATATACAAAGTAACCTGGTGTCTGGGTAAAACTTCAATAAGGACTTATAACAAATTAATCTTTATTTACTAATATTAGTATTAAATTATTTATTGAAAAGTTGTTTAAGTCTTCGCTAGCATCAGTCCATGTTCCTTTTAATATATCTTACTTTCCCCACTATAAAGTGTTGAATCATGTTTTTTGAATAGATAGTTTAAAAAATCATCAGCTAGTTATTTATAAAATTACTGTCACAAAGAAACGTGTGAAAATGAAGCCAGAGAGCAAACCAAGCAATGGAACACAGTATTATTTAGTGTGATAGTAGTTGTGATTATACAAACATACAACCAAAATAAAATACCGGTTTTTTTTCCAGTGAGGAAGTGTAGTGCCTAAGACATTTATACACATAAAAAAAAGATAAAATAAGTTCACATTCCCACTTTAAATGGAATTTTTATTCCAGGAACGTTGCTTTAAAATGAAATTAAATCAATGCAATGCTTTTTTTGGAATGTGTTTCTTCCAAGCAATTTATTTTTTATTATAATTGTAAATAACTTAGCTTCATGGCTCTTTTGGATAATGATGGTCCTGAAACAGACCTATCAAATAATAACAAAGTTAAAGTAATTATGTTTATTATCACAACTAATTAATAATGGGACCATCTATCCCAATGAAATGTTTACTGAAGAATGCTTTGATCAATAACTATAAGATTAGGCCAATATTGTTTGTGGGTAGGAGTTGAGAGCTTCATGGCCTGGCAACTCTTTCTTTCATAGTTGAAATGTATTTTCTGAGACAATAAGAAACCAAAATTATAAAGTGTGACACCGTGAAGCTTACCACAACGCCTTGATACTTGGGTCGCAGAACCTATCACCAAACTCCCCTTTGTTTCAAAACTAATTTAGATAGTAGATGATTTAAGTAATGAGTGTTTATTAGTGCATGGTGTTCTACAGTTAGACACAATATTTTTGATAAACATTTCCAAAATCGCCAAAAACAAGGAAATGCTTTACCAACTGAGAATATTTCTCCTTTTAGCACCGCGTCTTACTACCCCTTCGAGTTATACGCTTAGGTACTAATTATGCTAATGGTTAAGGTTATATTTAGAGGAAATGTACCCGCATTTACTTGAAGGGAGAGCAGAAACCATTTTGGAAAAACTCTCAGTACACCTGACCGAGATTTGAGCCAAACTTAACTATCTCCTTGTCATCGGCAGTCTAACCTACTGCAAGAGTAGCGCCTTAGACCATGCGGCCACCCAAGTTGGTTGAATATTTATTTTTGCAGTAAACGCTTGCCACCAAGAAATCAAGATTTGTAGTTAATTAAAAATATTTAAAACTAAATAATATCTTCCTTGAAGACTGTTGAAAAAAGAAGGGAATAGCCACAACTATAATTATAGTTGTGAATTAAAAATTAAATATATTACATATAAAGCTCCTTGCCAATTTTGTTATAGAGTGGGGCCCCCATATCCGCCAATTAAGTACCCGCAGTTTACCACTGCCCAATTTTATTTACTTTTAATTAAAGAAAAAAATTGTTTAAGTCACAAAGCCTACACCATCACCCCATTTCATCTCCTCATCGTGGGCATTGTGTTATATCACAGTCTTCACCATTGTTATCATAATCATCATGTGATTGTCACAACAAGCAGAATGGAGAATAGTAAGTACACTGTGGTGCACAGTACACATTATTATTACTTTATTTACTGTTGGTAATATGTCTTACTGTGAATAATTTATCAATTAAACTTTACTGTATTTATGTATGTTACATGGATATCACGTAGCCGCGGTAGATCTAGGAATGTATTACCTGTGGATATGGGAGCCCTACTGTACTTACTTTTTAGGTTCATTAAAGAAAATGGTATGTATATTAAATAGATTGTTTAAACTTTTTTCTAAAATGTTAACAGATGAATAGTAAAGCAAGCTAGAATATGATTCAGTTTGAATCCAAGATTGAGGCATAATGTGAATGTTCAGGTGCTTTTACCAACCTATCTGGCAGAATACTTTCACTTCTATATTCACACCTAATGTTTGAGTATTACCTTCAAAGGTTTTAACTTTTACAGCTCAAATTGTTTATTTACAAGTAGAATTTGTTTTCATGTAAGATACTTATTTTCAATACTGTTATTTATACAAATGAATTATTCATAGCAACACATCAAAATGTATTATTAGTAAAGATTATATTGAGATTTCAAAAATTATTATCAAACGAGCAGAAATCAATGTTACTGATATGAAGACTGGTGATGTGCTTAGCCAAACATAATGTTGTAGCAATGTGCAACCATAAACCAATAGTCCCTAATCAACATATAGGTTTAGAATATTTACAGTGCTTTAAAGATGATTGTCTCCATAACAGACTCTTAGATAGTATTTTGTCACTGAAATAGTTATTAAAGTGGATTGAACTCCTTACTTTGATTTGATCATGAGAGATTACACTCAAGATTTATTTTTCCATGGGTGGTTTTAACTTTCTTTCCAAGCAAATCTTAGTGTATTTATTCACCCTGAGTAAAACGATTAGTTTAATTTGAAGGGTCAGTTTCATAGTCAGACTTAGTACACTTCAACTGTGGCACTCTGCTAAATGCAAGACGACATATACCTAAACTCAAATGGAATGAGCCAGTTTTTGCATATGAAACTGGCTCATTCCATTCTGGTCTGGGTATGTGTTGTCCTATATTGAGACGTGCTAAGTGTAACTATGAAACGGGTTCAAATTGTTAAGTCATATTAAAATTGTAAGCAAAAATAAACTTGTTGTTTTATTAGCTTGACTATGTTATTATTCTATATTCATAATGTTTATATGAAATGTTAAAATTGTAATATTCTACCTCACGTCCATTCATCTAACTCACTGTGCATATCATTTGATGCAGAAACCTTTATACACCAACAACTAAAATAGATTCACCTAACTTTTTAAATTCTGTTTTTATTGAACAAAGGTCCAAAAATAATATATTGTAGGCATTTAAAATAAATATGGTAAAGAAACCAACCTGTAGGTAGCCAAACCACATTTAAATAATGAATTCGTAGAAATAACAAACAAGGGACCCAAAAATTGATTATGTTATAGGTGCTGCTACCTGTCTAAAGCTTTACCTAAGACAAGTATGAAGGTATAATCTTTAAATTTGATGGAAAATAAAATATATAAAATTAAAATCATAGAATAAAATAAATGATCCTTTGAAAGAATATAAATACAATATTGATAATAATAAAGGAAATGAAGCAACTTAAGTATGAAATAATAAATAAATTCTAGATTGTAAATGTTCAGGCTGATATCCTCAAGCCAAAATTAAGTGCTAGCAAAAGTAAAAAATAATCAATAATAAAAGAATAACTATCATTAAAAATATATCATGAATATAATACAGTAAAACCCCGTTAGACCGAACCCTGGTTGTCCGAAATTTCATATAGTCCAAATACCATTTTAAGGAACTGGCGGGGAAAAAACAAACTTAGTCACATGAAATAAATTTTATTGGCTAACAAACTCAAAGTTAAAGAGAGTAAGAAACAGTGACAATGAATGCTTAATATTTACACATTGTAGTGACCATGATGTGTTTTTCTGTAACTAAAAATATTTTCAGTACTGTATAAAGATAAGTTGTAAGTGTAAAACTATTATTGCAGGTTATACATCAGTCAAATGAGTGTAGATTTTATAAAACTCATTCAACTGTAATTTAAAATGAGTGAAAATACTGTCTCCCCGCAGACCCTTCTGTATTCTCCCGCTTAATTCAAATTTCTGCTAATCCGAATAAGCCTCGGTCCCAATTAGTTCGAATTAATGAGGTTCTACTGTAACTCTGATTAACTGATTCATTAGCTAAAATTATTAAAAAAACAAATTCAAAATCTCAACAAAATTAATCAATAAGAAATAATATCACATCCCATTAAATAACTTAAATTACATCAAATTTTTCATTTAACAACACTTGAAACTATAAACAACTTATATATTATAAAAAATAGCACTAAAGACCATGAACACTAACAAATGATATAGTGTTACAAAATGAAAATTAAAACAAATTTTTTAATAGGTCTACCTAATAAAATGGTCCATAAAGTAAATATTTACACTAGAATTTACTGTTTAACTTAACCTAACCTAGAAAAAAATTGGTTATATCAAATGGCCCACCTATTCTATTTCTGTGGCGTAAGGATACATTCACACTCTTCTTGAATACAAATAAAAGATTTAAAAAATCATAAATGTGTAACTAAGCAAGTTTGAATTACATTTTATAAAATCACTATTTAATTTTTAAATCAGCTCATATTATCAGATATTAGATATGATTAATGAGATATCATTTATTGATCTATCTTAAGATGGCCCTCATGTGTGTAAAATAAAAATAATTAGAATTGGGAAATGTGATATAGAAGCAGTATATGATACGTACTCAAATATATAGACCTGCAAATCTACTTTTCACAACAATACAATGTTTTTTGAAATGTTGAATATTAACATAATATAAAAATAAGTTAAAAGGGGCTGTAATTTGTTAGGAGTTGGTTTAATAATGGCTTTACAATTCCAGTCCAGTACAGCTTATGTAAGTAGAATGTTTATCCTGTCTAGAAACTAAATTCATAAAATGAAGTGGAAGTTTTCACAGAGTTATAACCAAGTTACTTTCCGGAGCTGTTAGGTATAACTCCTGATTATCTCTATCATCATTTAATTAATCAACGGATTAATCCATATAACTATCATCCTTTATGTAGACTTTTTATTTTGCAATCTAATAAAAGGTTGATCAGAAAAATGTTTAAATATATTTTAAAAATATGGTTTACCCTTACAGTTTTGTATTTTTGCTGACCAATATTTTACCAAGTCAGTTAAAATAAGACTAAAAAAAGTATACATTTCAAGTTATTGTCATTCTCTTTCAAAGATAGGCGTGATATCCTTTCATGTAGTATTTTGTAAAAAGTGTGTGCTCAATAAGTTTTTGTATTTCAAAAGGGACCACAATTATTCTTAAAAAGGCAAAATCCTACCTTAATTATGTTTTCAGTTAAGTGTTTGGAAATTCACAGATTTGTTATGTTTTTGAGAAAATTGATATTTTTCTCAAGTTGATATCCCCTTGTAAAGTCGTGCAATATTTCTTTAATAACTAGCAAATAAGTTTGTTTTTCTGGTCTGTCTATCGTTAAAGTGGACCAAGAAAATGTTTTTATATAAACAACCACATATTTTTTTCCTAATATTTATAAATCATATATTTGTTTTAAGCTAACTTTTTTAAGTGTTTTAAAAGTTTTGTGAAATTCCAAACACTCCCTTTCTGATATCTTTAGGAGAGGGTTTCATGATTTGTCCCAGTTTTACACCATTTCATTCAATTTCACCAAATTCCTAGAGTTTGGCAGCATTTGGATATTTTAAAGGTTTTATAGATCAGTATAATGCACAACACAAAGTTATGCAATGAAAAACAAAAAAATTATTTTTCACACCACCTAAAAGTGAAATTATAAAACTGCATGAGCATCAAAGCATTAAAAAAAGTGTTTGTTGCCTTAGTGAAAATTTTTTTTCTTTGTAAAATGCTGTGACAATCAAGCAATTTTCATTAGTTTTTTTTTACTTTAGTGTTAAAAATTTAGTTATTATACATTTATTCCTTTCTTCCATAGCTGTGGCACTTTCATACTTCCATATAAAAACCATCAAAATGTTTGTGTTTGTAGTTTGTATACTATTTCAATTGTTTTACTTTCCCTTGATCAACCCAAGATGTGACAAAACCTCCCAGTTAAAAGGAAATCAACCATAGAATGCAGGCAAACTGGGTATTTCCTCAGACAAAGTGTCTAGCACACATTAAAAACAAAACTTTCATTGACAAGATATAAACCATATATTCAGTTGCTGACAAAGTATGACAGTGTCACAGTTTTCATTTATTAACGACTTAAATGTTATTTGGTCAAATATGCTGCGCCAACAGAGTCAATCAAACAAAATTACATTTAAATCAATACAATTCCACTTTTTAATAAAAGTATAAATAATTTTATAATTAACATATAGAAAGCATTTAGGCCCTAGTGCAAGCAAACATAATTTATCTTCATGATTATTAAAAATCATTAATATTTGCCATGAATTTACTTTGGTATTTCACAGGGCACCGAATCGAACATGAACCATATAGAATATAATTTCTCCATAACTTGAACGAGCATGATCTTAATTTTGCTAAGGAGGAACAATCGTTGTAGGAGCTGACACCACTTTCTAAAGTATTTTTTATAAAACTAACAATGTTACATCAAAATGTTTCAACTAATTATGTTAGTGCAGCTGTCCCCTTAGATATTCCTCTTAAAAAGAATTCCAAACTAAGACTACTCAATGAATGGACTTGTGAATAGTTTATTGTACCGATGCAGGATTGTTACGTTCATCAATTTCCCAGTAGTAAACATATAGGCCGATATAATGGGTGTTTAGATAGAATTCTTTCGTATAAAAGGTTCAGGGGTCAAAATATTGTTTGGTTGTAGCAAATGCAAACAAATTAGTAAATTGTAATTTTAACCAATGATTCTGTTAGTAAATCTGGTCAAAACTTATTAAACTGTCCTTTTGAAAGATGCAATAAAAATATATCTCTTACTTAAGACTTAGGCCTATAACGAGAATACACTAAGGTGTTTCAGAAAATAAAAACATAATTATTTTGGTCAGAACCATGTTACTATTACATATAAATATTAAATTAACTATGATCGGCACATTCAAAAGTGATAACCGCAGATCATATAGCTTAAAGTATAGATGATTATTATAAACAATATCGATGTTTAAAAGTGCAGTGCAACAATTACTTACCATGTCTTTACTAGAAATTACCAAACAACATAAAAACTAAGTATCTAGAAGTTTATGACCTTTTGTAAGGTATTTGATTAAACTATTACTATCATTTTGTAGCTACTGTGTCAAACAGTTATTGGTGCCCGATTGCAATTTAGTTCAACTCAATGACCTATTAAGAATTTAAATCTCAAAAATGGCATAGAACTTGTCCATTGTTTAGAAATATCACAGAGCTCACAATAGCTGGAGTTATCCTTGATATGAATGAAGGCTGTGCACTTAAATCAAAGAGAGTTGAAAAATGTCAGCTGGACAGTGGAATCAAAATTGGCACCAATGTTCAAAACTCCCTGGCTAGTTCATAGGCCGAGCAAAGGTCCTGGCTTTGATTTTCATGTTTAGGTGTCATTTTGCAACAAAGTATGGTTAATTTAATTGAAAGATAAATCAATATTTAATGTTTGTCCAATCATTTGCAGTACATTTAGATGATATCTAGTATAATGTACTGGGGTATGCAATGTAATAGGTAGGCCACTACACTCAAGTGTAAGCATAGGTCTAGTTAATAGCCTATAGAAAAGTTTGGCAAATTGGTAATTAAGTTCATATCCTGAGTAGTTTGAAATAATCATTTTGCAGCAGTGTTATGGTACATTACACAGGTATGATAATTACAGAGGGCCTAACTCATTTTACTGACCATCGCACAGTACTTAGACTTACAATGTAATACTAACATGATGTAAATGAAGACCAGCAGTGGTCTTTTTCACACACTTACCGGTATCACTTTAAAAAAAAAGAATAAGAAGACAAATGTACCCTAAATGGTGATTGGCAGGTAATTATCTAGGAGTTAAATAGCTGGTGTAGAGTAATATTAATGAATATAATCCGAGCAGGCGGTAAGACGCGGTACTAAAACAAAAAATATTGGAATTACAATTTAAAAAATTTTACAAAGCAATAAAAGAATCGTAAATTTTAAAAAAGGCAACCAAACACCAAAACTACCCTGCATAGATTCATGTTTTTTTTTCCTGGAAAGTATTTCATTTTCCCAATTTTAAAAAGTTTTAAGACTGTGAACAAATTAAAATATGTTTTAATATGTATGCTGCTGCACACACCACCAAATTTTAGTTTGAGCAATTTATTTTTAAGCTTTGTGGTTTTAACATCACAGAACAAAAAAATGAAAAAGCTTTTATGTTGAATAGCAATTGAAACAAAGCTCAATTTGCATTAAAATTAGCTAATCATGACATGTTGGCAGCCATGATAATTCAAGAAATTTTGTATAGTATAAGTACCAGTATTATTTTTTAGGAAACTTGTTAATAAAAAATAAAATTTAGGAAAATGTGTCTAATATGGCCAGGAATGCATAGAGGATTAGCTTCCATCTTTAAATGAAGGCTCTCGATATTTTTTAATTCCCGACAAAGGGAAATATTCATGCACTTTTCAAGATTAGTCCTCAGCTCTCAAAATTTAAGCACGATTTTCATTTTTATTATAAGTAGCCAACACTGAGGTGTAGCTTGATCCAGCCATGCCCAAATCATGTGACAAGTCTTCATAAGCGATGGTGTAAAACCTCATTAGGACAACATCTTTTAACAGTGTCAATGCTTCACAGACCACAACATTGAAGACAGATTTTTTAATTGTCTTAGGCCTATATACTTGAGAATGTGCCAATACAAGAATTCAAAGCCCAGACCTTCGGCTTGAACCAAAGCGTAAGAAAGGGTCAAATCACGGTAAATACATATTTGATCAAATACACTTCATCTCAGCTTAGTAAGTTAGAGATTCTCTCAATTGAATGTGAGCCTATAAAATAAGTTTAAACCAAACGTTCTATTTTGAGCCCAACACTGAGGATAGTCGGTTCGATGCCCTGGCAGTTGAGTAGGCCTATATATCACATAGCCAGATCATCTCAATGTTTTGGTCAGTTAGAGAGTTGTCAATGTACAGTACAATGGATTATAAATGAGGCACTCTATGATTAATAATTAAATAAGTGGCTCATGGGGGTCCAAAAGTGTCACTTGGCCTTCCCCTTAGTTTTTAAATAAAAGCTTAAAAGGCCTAATTTTCTAATTCAAGCAAAATCATGTAGACCTAGACCTACTAGCAGCTATTTGAACAGATAGGATTCTGGTAAGAAGAAAGGTTTAGAGAATACAAACACTTTCTTCGTGGTCCACATTGATATTTTTACTACTAGGTCTACTTATGTAAATGGGATTTTAAATTTATTGATACTATCCATCAAAAGTGACAGCTACAGATCAATGACTTGACATGAAAATATTAGAAAATGGTTAAATAAGTCAGTAACTTTTGTAGCAATAAAAAAACAACTTATATACATCTGACAGACTGAAAACAGCCTCAGTGGTATAGTTGGCTAACGCGCCAGTCATGTTGAGCTAGACCCCAATTCCTAATCCATTAGCATAACTAGTACTTGAGCGTATAACCCGAACGGGTAGTAAGAGGCAGTGCTAAATTAAAAGTTTAAATGAAGGCAAAGATCTTGCTTTAAAAAATAAGAAATTAAAATAATGACAATAATCACTGTTCTAACTAGTTATAAAACAAGATTATAGGGTGGGAATGGGTATTCTTACCAACTTGCCTCGCCTTAACTTTTAAGCTATTATTTATGCTTTTAGTGAGGATTACTCCATCTAGATATCATATTCTGAAAATTGAAAAATGACAAATGGACACGGGAATCGAACCCGGGATCTTAATCAACGTGATATATATTGGTTGCACATCTGACATAGGCCTATATGCATGTATTTTTCCTTTGTTTATATAGAGTGCCAGTTTACATTTATTTAATGCAACATCTAATATAACCTAAAGTCTGTTCACCGTAGGAATTGTTTTCTGAAAGGCCTTTTTCCTTACCAGAAAGATATTATATAGTAGGATATTGGTAGGAAAAAAGACCTTTTAGAGAGTAATTCCTACCGTGAATGGAGTTTACCCAGTTTTATGGTGCATATTAATGCATATTTATGATATAAATGCATATTTTTAAGAATATGTACATAAATGCATACATATAGTAGCCTAATTTAGCTGTTTAAAATAACTTTACTAAATTGTTACTTACCAAAAATTTAAAACTATTAGAAGATTAAGTTAGGTATTTTAATTCATTTATGTAAGCTATTTACATTCTGACAATCGGGTAGGTAGAGCAAAGGCCGTTAATGTCCAATGTGTGGGATGTCAAGATTTATTATTATTCTTGGTGATGGACTTGGAGAGCGAAAATGGAAACAAACTTGTGGTGAAAGTGTGGATACAGTGATTCAAACATTGCTTGTGGTGAAAGTGTGGATACAGTGATTCAAACATTGCTTGTGGTGAAAGTTTTGATAGTGATTCAAACATTGCTTGTGGTGAAAGTGTTGATAGTGATTCAAACATTGCTTGTGGTGAAAGTGTTGATAGTGATTCAAACATTGATTGTGGTGAAAGTGTGGATACAGTGATTCAAACATTGCTTGTGGTGAAAGTGTTGATAGTGATTCAAACATTGCTTGTGGTGAAAGTTTTGATAGTGATTCAAACATTGATTGTGGTAAATGACATACCTAGAGCAAAAAAATTAGGCCTAGGCCTAGTTTAGCGTAAATTGCCATTTTATTTAACTTATCTACATAATTTATTGTTTATAAAAATGGGATTAATATTGGGTTAGTTTAAATATCGCTAAACTGTTGAATGTTAGTATCATATCTGGTGTAGGCCTAACTAGTCGTAAGTATTTTTAGAAATAATACATTTAGTTAAACCTAGTAGGGCAATATCTAAATATCTATCATTTTGATATACCTGCTACCCTCTAATCTTATTTTAATACTGGTACAGTAGCTCAACGATTATTGTCCACACTTTAATAAAGTGCTCTTAGACTTGATATTGCGTTTCCTCGGGATATTGTTAATTGGCAAACAATAATTAACAAGAGCTGTAATATGTTGGGGTTGAGCATTTCCAAGGCAATTGGGGATGAATCGGAAAAGCTTATTAGGGTTTAAGCCTACCTTAAAAAGTTTTTCAGACACTTCACTACCCCTTACAAAAACACAAGACTTGAGAAACCCACAAGCCACCCTGTTTACAATGAACACTTGTTAGAAAGCACAAAAAAGTCGTTGGGAATAGTACTCAAAGGGGTGGGGGGTGCTTTTTTTTCCTAGATCAAATTGTGGAAAATTTAATATTTTTTACCAACTATCCGCACAAATACAAAAGCAAATTCCAAAACAAAAACAAAATTAATTTTGTAAACTATGCTATGGTTAATATTATATTTATAATGATTTAAAAACTCACCTTAATCACAAAGGAACGTTAATATTTAGAATGTAAATATTTAAAAGAATGTCACAGCATGGTACCAAATATATATTAATAGGCAATAGTTAACCATTTTTATAAACTAATCCAAACAAACAAAAACTAACTTTCCAAGCATCAAAACTTATGTTTAATAAAATCTCAGGATCCTGAAATATCTTGCAGTAAAGTATTCCTACCATCTTTTAATTATTTAAACTAAGCTATCTACAATAATGTTAAAACATTAATTTTGTTATTATTGGAAATTTGTTTTTGTTGTGTGTATGGACAGTAAAGAAACCCGGCCTCCTTGTGTACTATTCCCATATTATCCAACATAATCACTACAGTTCACTGTTTTACTTAACTATTTTACTGAAGCATAAAATATATAACTGTGATGGCCCTATAAAAAATAGGTACTATACTTGAAAACATTTAAGAAAGCTAAGAAATTTTAAAACATATAGTTCCATACAAAGTTTCGGCTAACAAAAGCCTATTATTTCTTTTAGGTGTGTTTTGGTTTAGTTCACAACTGAGCCACATGGTGTAATCAGATTTAGCCTACCTTAATCAAATAAAAATCTTGAACACCATAATAAACATTTTTGCCCAACAGAGTGTTCCATTAAAGCAAAGTACAACAACAATAACTTTTCTTTTCCTTTTCTGGACTGATATTCATTTGCCTGACTATTTCTGCAAACATTTCGTTCACATTTGTCCTATTTTTGGCACTCGCTTCAACAAATGGACATTCCCAGATTTGAGCCAAACCATCGCCTTCACTCGTAGGCACTTCGCGTTGGTGTTCCAGATCCACTTTGTTAGCGACCAACAATATCGGAACTTTTTCAATGCCTTTGACACGCGTAATCAGTTCTTTCATAGTTTTGATGTCTTGGAAAGTCTGATGATTCGTCAGACTGTATACAACAACAAAACCTTGTCCATTTTTAATGTACAAATCCCGCATGCTTGCAAACTGTTCTGTCCCTGCTGTATCCAAAATTTCCAGGACACACGGTGAATTGTCCACTTCAATCTCCTTTCTGTAGAAATCTTCAATCGTTGGATCATATTTTTCCATAAAACAGCCAGACACAAATTGTACTGTAAGTGCACTTTTACCAACCCCGCCCGAACCGAGGACGACTACTTTAAACTCACGCATTTTGTGTTTAACAACGAAAAATGTGGTTTTTCTTTCACTTGATTCAATAGATGATACAAACCACAACAAAGTAAATTATTATTGAAAAACATGCGTAGCTCAAAAATAAGTGACGTATATAAATATTCGTGATAGGCATTGTACTTAACCAGTTACACTGGTCGCCATCTTCCTCTGCTCAATTTCCGGGGGGAGGCGCTCTTAATAGAGATAGAAAAACCTTTCACGATAAGAGTCGAACAAATCCGAAGACACATTCTGATATTAAGCAGTCAAAGATATACGAGACTCGCTAATCTTGAGTTTCAGTGATCAGACATTGAAGCGAAATGGCGTTAGTGTCGTTGCGGAATAGCGCGCGCGCAATTTAAATTTTGAAGAGAAGTTTGAGCCTCCAATTTTACATTTTACAGTTAGACAGTAATTATTTTATCCCGAATGTGATAACTAGTGAATAAAAAGAATATCCCACATCAAATGATAACATACAAATTACAATTAATCATTTTCTCATCGATTTAAGATAATTTAAATTCGAAATACTGTATTATAAATCACATGGTAATTGTTTGTTTGGTAAAATTTGATAATATAAACATGGCTATAAATTATTATTTAAAAATTGTATGAAGGGACTAAGGCATCAATCAATATTACCATCTAGCTTATAGCATCTGAGGGGATTTTTAATTTAATCCTGATGAATAGCATTTAGGGTAATTTGTCTGAATACGAAAATTATAATCTTTCCTTCAATAAAGAGATAAGGCAGAATGCAAGAATGAAATAAGCAAACGTGAAGAGTGAATGAGAATTGTAATTTTTGTGTGCATTTAAAAAATATTAATTCACATTCGAAAGTGTGAGTAGTGTTAATTAGATATCTTTGAGGGTACGTTCTTGCAGATGGCTCAATACCTAGGCAAATCAATATCACTCACCTTCCACTTTTACTCTTTTCGTTCCTGCATATAGTCTATATATAAAGTTTCAATATCGTTTTATTATTTAAAAAATGAGATTCAAACATAATACTTTGGTACTTCCGTCTTTATAATGGTCGCAGGTTTGTTTCCCGCCTTCAAGTAGACATTTTCAAATACTATATTTGAGTTTAAGTGCCAAGACAATTATTGATAGTACCTATCATCCCTAAATATTATTTAATTAAATTACTGTAGTAATATTACTCGCAGTAACATATCGATTGTTATTACCAAGCTGTAGTACAGTCATATTAAGAGAGTTTAAGACGTAAGGATGTGAGCAGTTTCAGTATTCTATGAATAATTTAATACTTTTGTGGCAAGTGCCATTAAAAATACTAAACAAATAGTGTTACTTTTTAATGTGATGTTGTCAAATACTTTCGAATGCAAATAATATAATTTTTAGTTTCTATCGAATTCTCCATATCTTTGTGAGTGTATTGATACAAAAAACTATCAAATTTTTAATAATTAACAAAACTAAGTGAAATATTTATGGATAAAGTTTTTGAGTATCGTCCCCTTCTTACTTAACCTTTCCAACCTTTCATGTGCAAATAAATGTCCTTCGTCTAGATTTTGATTCTATTGAGATGTCTGAATATTACAAAATCAAATCATATTAAATGTTGTTGTTGTTGTTGTTGTTGTTGTTTAGCACCGCGTCCTACTACCCGTTCGGGTTATACGCTTAAGTACTAATTACGCTAATGGATTAGGAATGGGGAAGGTTGAATTTAGAGGAAGTGAACCCGCATTTACGTGGAGGGAGAGTGGAAACCATTTAGGAAAAACCACCCCCAGTTCACCCGACCGAGATTCGAACCTCGATCTCCCCGTCCTCGGCAGTCGAGCTCAACACGACTAGCGCGTTAGTCAACTACGCCACCGAGGCGGGTGTATTAGTTCTAGAGCACCATCCCCAAATAAAAAATAAACTTTTTTACTTTGGTATATATATAATATCTGAAGTTAAGGCAGTAGAAAAATCACTGTTATAGTAATTATAAATAAATATACAAGTAGCCAACGACATAAGAGTGGTAGTAACTGGTATCTAGCAGAAGTTTTTTTTATTGCAAACATGGATCAACCAATGTGGAAATAATTATGAGAAAAACTAATCTTAAATTATAAAAAGCAATCGCACACTTTCCTTTTGCAAAATTCTTTCATCACTATCTGCTACAATCCACTCTCGTAGAATATCTTTTGTCCAAAAATGTTTTTCACAAAATCTATCATTAGATTTGTGTTTTTTTCTAAAATTCTTTTGAACAGAAATCTTTCTTGTATTTTTCTCCTCACAATCATGTCTCTCGAAATTTGAGGGCGTATAAATGTTGACACGTCATTTTTAAAATAATCTGGAAACTTACATTTATTTTTATTTTTGACATATAAAGCCATTGTGCAGAAATAAAATCTTTTAAATCTGAACAGCTGTTATTATAAAACGTCACAACTATCCTAAAGATCACAACGCCTTCTCATATAGTGGAAAATCGTGCAACTAAAAAGCTTCAAAGTCTGATCAACTTTTACAAAGGGTTTTAAGTAGAGTGTCATAAGGGAGATATTAAGCAAGTCAGTTCTTGTCGGAGTGAATCAGGAAGAATAAGATTCAATCTATTTATAATATATCGATCTTCTATTTAATCTAATTGAACTAGAAAGCGACGTATTTAGACATCTTGGAGATTTATATGGAATTGCCTGTTCATTAACTTTTTCTAACATTACCAAGATTTTCGATTAACAATAATTACAACATAGTGGGTGATTTCAATATAAATAGTACATATTATGGACAGTATCTAAATCTGATAAAAAGCTATGGATTTACTCTGTCCAACAACCTTCCCACAATAGTTAATAGTAAATTTGATCGGACAATTTTATTACAAACACACTATCATGATATACTGTGGATAAGTAATATAAACTCTAGCCTCAGTGATTATATTATATCAAAAATTGAACTCGAGTTGGACAAATTTATTAATAAAACAGTTATTAGAAACCGAAATCAAAACCTTAAAATTAATAACCTCCTAGTAAACATTGACTAAATTAATGTTGACAGACTAGATGCACAGCAAATATATGAGAACTTTATTAACATTTTAGGCTAATCAGTAAATTATACCAAGGGAGGGATATATTAGAGGGACACCAGAAATCCGTTGCAAACAGCCGTGGGTAGCAAGGTAACTTCTTGGTATAACTAATTATCAACGTGATAAGCACTCTAAGCTTGCCAAATTAAATTCTCTAAAATATGTAAATATAATATCTTATGTAGAAACAATGCAACCTCCCTGCGAAGAAAGCTATTTAAATAGCACTATTCTAGGCGATTTAATAGCACTACTGGTGACACTAGAAGAATGTGAAATGTTATAACGCTGCTTTGAATAAAACTAGCCCCAAGATTAACTCTAAAATAATTTATGATAACCAAGAATAAATAGTCAGCAAACAATAACTTATGCAATATCTTCACTGACTAAGGTCTGCTTTATTGAGGTGGGGCATTCTTTGAGTATGAGAATACCGAAGAAGCCTTTGGAAAAACTTAAACTATATGAAGAAAAGAATTTCCAATCCATGTATCTACTATTTATAGATGAAAGTGAGGTGGTGAAATTCATCTCTCAGCTTGGTAGCTGCGGGAACCACACATGTGCTTTATGCTCTAACAATAACAACTATAACAAATACAACAATAACAACTATTTGTACAAAAAAATGTAGGAGCCCCATGACAAAATGGACTACCTTGCTGATAAACGAGTCCTTTGAAGAGGGAACCATTCCGGATATCTTAACAATTTCTAAAGTAATTCGGATTATCAAGGGTAATAGCACAAAGGTGGACACTTATAATTATAGGCCTATATCTATTTTCTGCAAAATTCTTGAGAAAGTCATGAAAAAATTATTTGTCAACTATTTGGAGCACATTCACTTCTCCCCTCCAGGGCAGAACGGTTTTAAAGGTAAATCAAACACACTAAGTGCGTGCATAGACATAACTGCTTGGGGCAGTAGTTTTAGGTCAGCTGGACTATTCATTGAGTTGAAAAAGGTATTAGACTGTATAGATACACAATCCTTACTTAACAAATCCACAATGGGTATACATGAAATAGTAGTACTAAACTAGTTTAAGAGTTATTTATTCAACCGCTATCAGATTGTTTCTATAAATGGATCTATGAGTATGCAGGAGCAAATCTGGTGAGGGGTCCCTCATGGCTCAGTTCTGATACCTGTTTTATTCCTAATATACGTAAATAATATTGCCAAGGTTAACTTCAAAGGTCATCTTCATCTCTATGCTAATGACATATGTATTGTGAACGTTGAAAAATCACTGTAAAACACTAACCAAAACATGGACTCTAACCTTGTACTCCCAATGGTTGGCTAGCAATGAATCGACTAACGCTGAAATATATAAAGGTAATTTTGTGGTCTTCGAAAGGTATAAAAGTAATTAAGACACCATTCTTAAAATATATTTCCAATATAACGAATGAAAACAGGCAAAGGATGTGAAATACTTAGGTTTGTTGATATAAGTTTCTCCCAAATGTCCTTAGACCGATGTTCTCAGAACATTTCCGCACCAAGGCCAAAATATCGTGGGACGGAACGGGTAGGCCAACCTTGACCAGGAGAAAACCAATGTTCTTGCCTAGAATCTACATGTATAATTCGTATCGACTGCAGACTCAATAAATATTGCACACTTGAAGGAAGTCTTATTGCAGTCCCTTACAAACCCTTAAATAAACAAGATCACACGGACATGGTAAAAATGTCGCTAGCATTAGCTATTCTAAAGCTCGTTAAGACAACCGGGCTTGACGGTATTAAAATTACGGTCCACCAAGACCTGCCCTTGGAGGCACTATGCTTCATATTGTTAGCTTTTCAACGCCATACTGCCACTGAGTTCTTTCCCTTAACTCTGGAAACACGCCAGTGTCTTTTGCTTCCATAAACCGGGTAAGGACGTGGACCTGTCTTAATATTAATGACCTATCAGTTTTCTCGACTCGTTGGGGAAGGTGTTCAAACGACTGCTATTGACGAGACTACTATGACACTATCCGGCGTGTGGTATCCTGAGAGACAGTTCAGCCTTCAGGTCTGACACTCAACGTTTCACTAGCTTGTCCGACTTATCTATCAGATAACAAGGAACTTCAACACTACAGACTGGCTAGTGCTTTCTTCCTTGATGCAGAAAAAGCCTTCAACCATGAATGAAGGACTCCCTTCAAACTAATTTTCCTGGAACTTCTCCCTCAACCTAGCTAATATGTTTCAATTTGATTTAGCTCACCAAACCTTCTTCACACCTTTGTGAACGCTAAATATCATGTCCGTGTCACTCGAGCTGGAGTGCCTCAAGGGTCCAAAGTGGGCCCCGCGCTCTACAGTCAATTTAAACGACAGACCAAATTCCCTAGATGCTAATTTGATACTTTACGTGACCGACATGATTTTTGTAGCTGTGTTGGTTAAAGAAAGAGCCGTAGTTTGGGAAGTAGCTCGAGATACATCTGTAGATGATCACTTGACGGATGAATATCAAAGAGCAATGCAGTTCTATTCAGACAGGGTAGAAAATATGACAGGTTGACCCTGCTCAGATTGTTTGGGGACCAGATTGAGAAGACAATGCTAGTTACCTCGGTCTTACGATGGACACTAAGCTAACATGGCCCACTACATCTGACAGAAATACTGACCAAGTTGAGGTAGAGGCCAGGTATCTTAGGCTCACTGATGAACAGACGTAGCGCCCTGTTCACGTGCAAAAGTCTGACACTGGATAAACAGCACTGATGACATTTCTAAAGAAAGTAATGGCATCAGGAAGAAATCCAAAATTCAACTGTAGGTAGGAAAATTTACTTGCAATTTCAGGGTCAGAACGTAATCTTTGCGCAACTGTAATTGAAGCCGCTTCATTGCTGTCAAACGAAATGATGATATTTTTCACAACAGTGAAGTTCTCACAATAATAATTGTATTATTCAACCCAAGTCCCCCACCTGATTAAAATGGAAGCAGGTGGCAAAGGGACGTTTGGGGCCTCTGACTTGAATGATGCCACTCTAGATGGTGCCTTCAGAAATACTTTCTTTACACACCCAATTTGCTGGTCAACTTCGATCAACTGCCCTTGTATCCATTCAGAAACTACATGACAGGCATGTGCTAGACATGTTAGGCTCAACATTTTTGGGTACAGCACTTTCTAAGCATCAGGAATTGAGTACTGACTGGTTTTGGCCCGTTCCTTTTGGCTGATCCTGGTCACGTGTTTTGTTTTCCCTATTTTGTTGAAGCTAGGTGTGTATACTAGCCCCAACCAATCAGAAGGCTCATCTCGCAGCGCCATTTTTTCAAAAAGGCAGAATCGAACGAAACTTATTTTTGTCTGGCAGCGGACCCTCTGTCAGCAGGGGAGTGGGGGGGCATGACGGCTCACCTACACGGAAACAAGCTGTCTAATAAATTGTTGGCAGTGGTCGGGGAAGAACACGGCTTTCATTATTAATCAACATGGTGGGGCCAACGAAAGAGTCTCTTTTAACGAGGTAATATGTTCTGAGAGCACAAGCATTTGTTAGCCCACACACACACACACACACACACACACAAACACACACACACACACCTTCCTGACCTGACTTGATACAAAGGTGGATCATATCCATTACCTCTCATCCGAGACCCTCCACCCTTCTCACCCCCTAGTGTTCAAGGGTGGGACTACCATTCAAGATCCTCTTGACTAATGTTGGTTAAAACTCTCTAGCCTCCCAATGACTTTGTAAACAAGAATATATTACTAAGCTATACTTCCCAAGTATGATTCTGTACACACAGGAAGGAACAATATACTTATCCTCCACCTTAATCATCCTCCCCCTAGTGTCTATCGTATTCTTTCTCTAACATTCTTCATCCATGCCATGCCCTTTAGAGTTTAAATTATATATAATGCTTAGTTATATCTCTCTTTAACAACTACCATTAACCTGACTGGAAAGAAAGGGAACAGGGTTAAATAAATAACATATAATTTTTTTTTAAAGATATATATATTCTTAAGAATGACATACATACAGTAAAAAATAGGTTTATCTTTCTCTCTCTCATATAATCATCTAGTCTTTTTTTGCATCATTGTTAAATCTCTCTCTCCGAGTCGCACACGCACCTCACCATTGTCCTCCCCCAGACCTCATTATGAGGCGTTGAACCGACGTCTGTACGCACGACCAAATTTGGTCCCGGGCAGAAACACTCGTTTTACCTACGAGTTGAAGAACTCTTAGGAATCACTCCCCTGATACGTAAGCCCTCGTTGGGAGGCGTTGAATCGACGTATAAACTCCAATCCCAAGCTCTCGTCGGGCAGTAGGACTCTTCCCTCACGATCGAGGACGATGATGTTAGGCTCGCCGATCGTACCCTCTCCTTCCAAATAGTGGACGTTGTAAACCTCGTCCTTTGTGAGTTCAGATAGAGGCTTTAGCCGATCGTATTCCCACCACTCCAGACGATCCAACTCCTCGCACAAGGTGCCTTCGTCGTCCTCCTCCTCAACCTGGCCCAAAACGATAATGTTGGGCTCGCCGACCGTACCCTCGCGGACGTTGTAAACCTCGTCCTTTGTGAGTTCGAATAAAGGCCCTACCCGATCTTATTCCCGCCACTCCAGACGATCCAACTCCTCTAACAAGGCGCCTTCGTCCTCCTCGATCTGGCTTAGCACCTCCTCGCTCGGCTAGTGAAGTATCTCGGGACTATCGTCCTCCGAGCTTGTAGATGACGCAGTTCTCCGAGCAGTCCTTCATACGCTGAGTAGGTTCCCACATGCCGGGATTATGGCACCCTAACCAATGCGTGTTGGAATCGAACGACTCTGAATAACTTTTCTTATCGTCCTCGATGTAATAAGTTGTACCACCGTTGGCGATCTCGATCCTGCTCATATCGTCCACCGTACACCCAAGGCATCTAAACTATTTTTGAATGCGATCCTCTCGTCCCCACTCACCTTTATAGGCTCTGCGCTGAAAGGGGGAGGGGGAGGTATCTAGACAATATCGGCTGCGGAATTGTGTGTTGAGTCGAAGCTTAACTATTTGACGTACGCCCTATCTCCAGCACGTCTGATGACCTTCTCCCCGTACGGATGTGACGTTTTCACAATATCCTTGGCATAGAACCCTCCCGTAATAGGTTATAAGATTCGTCTTGACGACCTTACATTCCACCGAACAGTTTGCAGTATAACCCTTTAAATTTATTTGATGTAGGATCGATTGTTTTAGCGTGCAAGTAGACGAGTCTACCATCCTTGACGTCAATCGGTTTCATATTGATTGTAGAGTGAACAGTTCGATTATACTCGTCGTCCCAGAAAGTATCATGAGAATTTTCCTCTGAAAGCCTTTAAGTTTCCTACACCGTTTATCAAAGCCGACCAGTATCTTATTACTTTTTCCTTCCAGATTCCTCCTCGAAATTTCTTCCAGCGCTATCAGCAATTTGTCAGCAAAAGCAACCACCCCCCACCACCTCAAGATCTCTCTTGCATTCTCCATCCATTNTATATAAATATAAATAAATATATATATATATATATAATGCTTAGTTATATCTCTCCTTAACAACAACCATTAACCTGTCTGGAAAGAAAGGGAGCAGGGATAAACAAGTAGCATACAATTTAAAATAAATAAATATATATAAAATAGATATTCTTAAGAATGACAGGCCAGCTAATGTATCTCGGAGTAATATTTAAGACAAGTGTAACTTAGCTATAGCGTACTGGGTTTATTAGGTTTAAGTTTGGAGCCGGGTAATATCTAATGTTAAAGCATACTAATGTATCAATAAGTTTTATATTTTTTTGAAAATGTTTAACGTTAAAGCACACTGAGTTTAAGGTTAATGTATCTTCTAGCCGGGAATCGAACCCAGGTTAGCTCAATAGACAAACACACTACTGGTTGAGCAAAGGTGTTGGATTAATAAATAAGGATTTAATAAAAAATCTTATTTAGCTTATTCCTACAAATTTCAATGCAGTTAATTCAAATATTTAATGTATATGGTTTATTAAAATAATACCACTTGATATAACAGCTAAAATTCCCACACCCACGCTTTATAGTCGTCATAGTGCTAACTGACATGAGGCTTTATAGTAGTTAAAGTGTCTAACTACGCATATAAGAGGTGAAGGTATATTTTATCAATATCACTGCAAACTAAGCTGGTTACTAATCTCTTAAAAAAGCTATGAAGTATTTTCTCGTGTTAACATAAGAGCTATCAGCGACTCAGAGAGGGCTAGCTCAAGAAATGCATCCACATTTACATAGTGAGAAGGCGTGGAAATGGCATGTAAAATCTCCTCTTCCACCCACCTCTCCCCCTCCTTTTAGGTATAAGACTGGTTTATTAGGTCTAAGCTTGGAGTCGGGTAATGTAACATGTCTAATGTTAAAGCATATTAGGTTTAAGACCAATGCATCAATAAGCTTTATGTGTCATTTATAATGTTACAGCTACAAGGTTATAATGACACCGTTTTTACGATGATGATGATGATGATGACACGTGCACGCCCCACGGTTGGGCAGCAATTATGATGATAACGTTTTTACGTTCACACGTCCCAAGGTTGGGATACCAGTTGCCTACTGCGCACTTGCTACCACACGGCTATATGATGATCCGATGATATGCCTAGCTCACTGTTGGATTATTTATTTGTTATTTATGTTGACATAAGTAAAATTGAATGTTTGTACACGATTTATTTAGTTAGTTACACTTTCACTTTTATAAATTTAACATTAAAATGATACAGTTGTTATTCGTTTAACAAACAGACGCGGAGAGCCAGAGCCAGAGCCAGAGCTAGAGCTTGCTACAGATTGAGATAGAGATTTCTAATTGCTATAGGCACGAGCTGCTCCAGCCCCTTATATATGACTTACCCCTTGCTTCTTGGACCCCTTGCCTTCAGTGTTAAAACCAACTAACAGGAGAACTCCTGGCAACCTGATGTTGCTAAGGCTAGCTTCCTATTGGGTAAAAGGTAGCCAACTCATCACCAGATTCTCAAATAGAACGAAGTAAATTTTTAAACAAAGAAAGATTTAAAACTTATTATATTGAATTTACTTCTGAAAACGCCTGGTCATCTATGGATGAAGTATTAAAAAGAAAATTTACATACAATTCTTTAAAGCAAAATATACTTCATCCATGACTTTTCAAATAAATGAAAGGGGCCCAAAACAGTACCATTACAAGGCTTAGGTCCATTATATCTTTTGAATATGCTTAAGGTCAAAGCGCACCGAGCTTAAGACCAATATATCTTCTAAGTTATTTAAAAAAATTAAAATGTATAAAGCTTTAACTGTTTTTCATAATTATTTTCAACTTTCAAACTTTAATTATTTTCTTAAAGCTTCCAGACTTGTTATTTGTATATAGTATGAGGGTAATAAGCGCTATATTCTTTTACTGTATTAAATTGATTAAACCAAAAACATATAAGGGCTACATAATACAAGGTTATAGTCCTTTCTTTTGGATAGGTTTTTATACATAAGTGTATATACTGCAAGCCATCGATTGAACATCAATATTCTTCAGGTTACAGTCCTAAGTGAATATAAAGCTACATACTACAGTCCTTTATTCGGACAGGTTATAGTTGAAAGTCTATTATTTGGCCCTACAACTAGAATTATAAACTTATCAATCAATTGAAGAAGAACAATAATTGGGCTTTACATTCTCCATCCATTCCATACTCTTTGCAGTTTAAATTATATATATATATGTAGTCAGCTGACGCGTTAGTTTCGTGCCGAGCATGGAGAGATCAAGGCTCGAGGGTGAACTGAGGGTGGTTTCCCACTCTCCCTCCACGCAAAAGTGGGTTCACTTAAGAAGTAGTGTGCCATCACACGATATGAGTATCTCCGAGTTTCGTACACTGTAGGTGTGTGCATAGCCCACGTGGGAGGTCCGTGAGATAGACAGTTCAACACACCCCGCTTTTCCGACTACCAATAAACAATGCACACTGTGTGTACAAAATGGTGCTCAACATCATATTCATGTTTTTTTTTACAAAATATAGTATAAAATAAAAAGAAAGAAACTTATTTTTATGTTCAAAAAGTGTTGGTGGGTCGGGGCCCATGTGGTGCTATAACTCACCCAGAATTAGGTGATAATTTTGACATAGGAAAAGTTATGAATGAATTTATTAATACTAATTCTTTAAAATGTCAAATATTTGGAAAAGTGGTTTACTTTCATATCTCTGTTCACTACACTGATTCCTTATTTTTGTGTGTGTAGTGAGAATCAAAACTACAAATTGCATTGTTATATCTTATCTTATTATCTTGTCATACGATAAATAGTATTTTTTACAAACCAATAAATTCTATAGCATAATTTTCATTTGTTATAACGGGTGTTCATTTGAAAACTTTCAACCAAAATATCTCGAAAACAACGCATTGCAGAAAAAAATGTTTTAAACAAAGGTTGTTTGGTTCTGAAGGGGAAGTAAGGTGGTAAGGCTGGTATTACCTTGGATGGCGTTGCTAAGGTCATTTGGATATTTTTAAATAGACTTCCTATTTTTTATTATATTTTCCTGTAGATCATGTGCCATTTTCAAAATGGTTGTTTTAGCTTTTTGTAAAAGCTATCACGAGAAATGAGCTTCACAAGTTTCTGAGTCGCTGCCACCGGGCGCGGCATTAGAATTTGTCCTATTCAAACATAGCTCGAGAAGGTACAAGTGTATGTGTGCTGTGTGCTCGTACACGTGTGTTTGTTAACAGTTTTGTGTGTATTTGTAAAATAATTATTGAGAAAAACACTTTTTTATTTTTAAGTTTAAGGTGGAGTTCTCTAGTGGTATAGTTTGATTTGAATCTGCTAGATGTCACCCAAGTACTTAATATTAACACCATTTCCTCAATGGTTCACTAACACATAGACAGGTTGTTGACTGGGAGCCTGTCAAGGGCATCGACGCTAATTCTTCCTCTTTTATACCTCAGTTTTAGCTTATGTGGTGCTGACTGACAGCTCACAGCTGACTTCTGACGGCTTTGAAAAGCTACCAGACCAAATTATGTATCCCTACGCCGAACCATATGATCTGCAAAAAACATGTCTTTAGCAGTTGTCACTTCTGACATTCAAAATTTAGGTATATACCTAAATGTTGACTGTCAGAAGTCAGCTGTGAACTGTCAGTCAGCACCACATAAGCTAAAACTGAGGTATAGCTCCCTCTCCCCTCCCGCCATCCCGTCACACCATTTCAAGCCGTGTACCTGACCATTACATTCCTAAACAGAAAACCAGATGGTTCGTTCAGATTTGAGACACGAAAAATTTCTACCAGATTAAGTTATAGTGTTCATTATATTCCATTGTCTAAAGTAGTCTTATCTTTTTTTTTAGGTTTAGGCTATTTAACGAGCACTTTTTGAAACACTGACTATACTATCATAAAGCGACTTAAAAATTATCACAATTCTAGAACAAACAAAACGTCCAGCTCTTCGAGCAACAATTTGCCAGCATTTTAGATATGTCAGGAATCGAACACAAGACCCTTAGATTAGTAAGCATACGTGCTAACAAATAAGCTGTGTTGAGCTATTTATTTTTGGTCTGTGAAAACCCATTACACTCTTTACGGAGGCTAAATGTAGTGTGTAACATTCTGTATCAAAGTGTAACTATTCTATTATTATGAAATCAACATCAAGTCTATCCAGAGTAATTTTTAAATTTAAGGTTGTAAATCTTAATTTTGTAAGTATCCCGTATGCATCTGAAATGAGAGTGATTGTAAACTAGAGCTGGTTTTCTTTGAATCTATTGGGATGAATTACCAATAATCATAACATAGATAAATGACAAAAAAAGTATATAAAAGTGTAGGAACCAGAGACGGAATGGAGAGAATATAACGATAACTCTGAATATCTTAGCAATTATAATGTGTTTTATGACCTTTATCATTATGACAAGTGCACATTGGTAAAATACCAATAATCTTAAATACAACCCAGGAAGTCAGGGCTGTGAAACTTCCTAAAATGCACACTCTTTCTTAGACTGCAAGTCATTAGGCCTAAGTGTAAGTATTAGAATGAACAAATAAAACCTGGAAGGTAGGGGGAATTATGCCTGATTTGACTCTTATCTTTCCTTTATTTAATTTACAAATTACCTTACAAGGTGTCTAAAATTACGTAATAATTGTCCCAACTAAACATTTTTCGTCCACTCAAACAAATTACAATCATTCTAAACATATAGTGAGGGGCTTATTTCACAATTTGAACACCTTGATTTTTAAAATTTCAACTCTCAGTTCCAAATGTCACTTGATCACACAAATTAACCTTAAGCAATTTGGTCATCAACAATACATGTAAATGTCGGTGACATCACTAACAATTAGCTGGTTATATAAATTTAAATAATCTAATCTCAAACTACATATTATATATAATATTTAATAACAGTTTTTTTAGACTAAGTTAATGTAGTTTTAAATTACAGTACAATTTAAAAAGATCAAAGTGACCTTAACGTCACTTTAGCAAGGCCACTCAAGGTCATACCGGCTTTACCACCTTACTTACCCCTCAGAACCAAACAAATTTTGTTTAAAACATTTTTTTCTGCAATGCGTTGCTTTCGAGATTTTTGGTGGAGATTTTCAAATGAACACCCGGTTTATACTTTGTTCTCACCCCCACTCCCTGTGGTTTTTTTTTACTAAACTTAACATAACCTGAACAAAACATTCCAGTGCCCCTGGATTTAAATCCCACACGGGTAAAAGTCAAGGGTGCTAACAATTAACTAACTCTTGTATTACGTGTTCAGACTATTAATGGCCATAATGGTTTGGATCTTTTCTGAATGCTAGCATGACAAATTAAATGTTGTTTAATGAATACACGTAAGCCTATAAGATATGACATTTGTATATATATATATATATATATATCATAAGATGCTGACAAGGTTTTAGTTCACTGCTACATTAAATTACTGTTCTAGTAGTCTTTTCTAAAACAACTTTTCTGTGGGATCAACTTAAAAAATTAAATTATTTACAAATGGATTTATTTATATACATTTAAAAATAAAATACAAGCCACCATTCTAAACACTAGAAATGTACAAATAAAAAACAATAGATTAAATTTAAATTTAAAATATATCTTGATACTAAACACTCCTCGTTTGTTCACAATAGCAACAGGTCTGTTTCTCTATGGGTTAAATTTATTTCAAATAATATTTAACGTATGTTTATTAGCTACGTGTATACAGACAATTTTCTACGCTTTTCTTTGCCGTTAGTTTAGCTTTACGTTCAATTAAATGTTATAAAGTGTTGATTTTCAAGAATACAAGTGTAAATTTAGCCACCACATTTATGTTTCTAAATGTCCGGTACCTATTATCTGTAACTTATAATGAGCCTTTTTTTTTATGAATATAAGTGAATAGTTCGGTTGATTTCCCAACTCTAATGCATTTAATATTATATTTTAATTTAAGACAAATAATAAATTAAATCACAAAATAATAGTAATAATTATTTTCTGATCTAATAATTGGTCAATAATATGACGTCATGCGTTTTGTATCTTAGACAAGAAATTCAAGTGCGCAGGGATACCATAGATTTTCTCTTTGATTACTTTTTCTATCTAGTTTCTGTCATGAAAAATAGTTTTGAGATACAAACGATAGAGGTCAGTAATAAGCCAATACGTTAGCACTTTTATCTGTGTACATCCATTGCCTTAGGTATAGTGAATAAGGCCATAACCGTAGAATATCTAGGCATCAAAAAAGAAGTTCACGCCGAAGTTAATTTAAGAAGTTATGCTTCTCTGTTATATAATTTAGCTTTCGGTGTACTTTTTATTCATTGATTGAACTAATGCAAAGTCTAAAATATACGGGCAAGGCCACTCTTTAGTTACAGTGATAAGACATTGAAGCCAAAAAGCGCTAGTATCGTTACACTTGGAGTTAATTTACAGACCGTGAACAATTAGAATATTTAAGGGAAATTAAAATCAATGCGTTTTAATTTTATGTTTTTTAACTAATGTGGTGACCGACTAAATAATTAATAGCTTAAAATAATGATATCATTAACATACATGATAGCTACAATAATTATTCGCTTATGATTGTAAAATAATTAAAATTTCCTTGGTATTGCTAAATAATATATATTCTCTTTATTTAAATTAGATTAGTACACTGGTAGGGGATTTTTATACACATTGTGTCATATTTAAATTGTACACATATAAATATAACTCAAGTGTAATAAAGTTTTAGGGAACTAAGGTACCCGTCTGATCAATTAGTTTACGACATCTGAGGGAATTTGTTTTTGAATCTTATTGGGGTACATTTTGAATAATGTGTCTGTATATTAATACCAGTAAAGGGTTTAGGGATATTTAAAAGTGAAGAGGAATAAGTATGTTTCTAAACTAAACATAAAACTTAAAAAATGTAATTGTACCACTATTGTAAAAAGTATAAATGATTGAGTTAAATTTTATAATTAAACTAGTCCTATAACCCAACAGTGAAGAGGAAAGCTCAATTCTAACAAAAAATAAAAACGAGAGAGTAGAATGGGGAATTTAGTTGGCTAGATTATTTATGCAGGTTGCATCGTTCAATAAGTTTGTTTAATTACCGTATATCTTATCAACATTTTA
Organism: Timema bartmani; assembly: GCA_902151455.1. NCBI lineage: Eukaryota > Metazoa > Arthropoda > Insecta > Phasmatodea > Timematidae > Timema > Timema bartmani. Next base: position 2,926 of record CABFWB010001892.1, on the reverse strand, counting down.
GTTGTTTTGGTTACTTATGGTCACTGTATGTTTCACACATCTAATTGATAATTGTTTCAGGTAGTTGTGTTGTTGTATTCATTCTTCTACTGTGTAGGCCTACATGATTTTTTTTTAAAAAGTTTAACATATATTTGGTCTGTTTTATTTTTTTGCTTTGGTTAACTGTGAAGTTGTATTATCTTCTCCTAAATTCTTTGTGTGGTGTTAAGAGACCAGCTTTTTCACACATGCTTTAAATCAGGGCCGCCCTTAGGGGTGTGCAAAAGGTGTGGTCGCACAGGGCCACGCGACTTGGGGAGGCCCATGCTTGCTGATGGGACAGAGGGAAAACATCAGTTAGGGTGGGAACTTTTTGCTTTCATGCTTGCATATTAGCCTCCCTGTTTAGGCGAATCATCAGAGAGTAGTGTTTGCATTTTGTTTGTTTTTCTTCACTTAGCACGTTTATTTTTATGTAGAGATTAGGTTTTGCTGCAAATAATGTAAGCAGTGCTGAAACGTTGTCCTTGACAATAGTAACGGGACCCTACCCTGTCCAACCCTCGGAATAAGTAAGTTGTAACTTACTAACACAGTGGTTTCCAATTAGCTAAGTACTACGGACCCCTTGTTTATCAAAAGCCAAGCCATGGACCCCCTACTTTTGAAAATATTGATATCTCTATGGTAGTTAGTTACTTGTGTGAAGGAAGCGAAGGACGAGCTGAATGACGTCCGAACAAATGGAATTTCAAAATTGAAGCCAGGTAATGGAAGCGCTTAAGATGTGATGGAAGGGGACGCGAGAAAAGACCAGTGATTTTGCAGTTTTAATGATGAAACTTTTTTTTTACCAAAATAAATAAAATATTACTCCAGTACAAGCATAGAGTTTAATTTTCTTCACATATTAATATCAACAGTAATTGTTGAATATCTGTCATGAGCATGGTGGTATTATCTAACAAACTTTTTTAAATGAAGAGAAAAAGTTATCATTAAATTCCAGAACACCCTTGACAGATATTCAAGAAATTTTGAGGTCACCATGTGAAGAAAACTAAATTCTATATCTGTACTGGAGCAACATTTTATTTATTTTGGACAAAAAAAGTTTTGCCACAAGAATTGCAAAAACATTGGCCTTTTCTCGCCTTCCCTTCCATCACATCTTAAAATGTATAGAACACTCTTCTCGATGTGGTTAGGTTGAAATTTGGTAGGCACGTAAAATATCATATAAGATAACCAAATAAGATTTAAAATTTAAAATTGGAGCCGTGTAAACTAAGGATTGTGTAGGAGGAGGTGGGGGACGTTGGAGGTGAGAGTAAATTGCCATCTTTCCAAAAGAAATTATACTTTTATTCATGAAAGAAAATTGAAATTCGCCAAGTTGGTAAAAGGTCACCCCCACGTAGCCATAAAAGTTGGAAAGTTTGGAATTTGAAAATTTACTGCTGGGAAATGGGAGGGGCCCCTAAACTGTCCCTAGCTAATACAAAAAAAAAAATGGATATGGTGGAACACTAACTTTGTAAAGGCAGAGAAAAAAAAATTAAAAGTAATAAAAGTAAATGAATAGACAAACTAAAAATTATCTTAAAATTACCATTAGTATTGCAAACACATAGCTAAAATTGGAATAAAAATTAGCGCACATCTAGGAGCGACATAACAATTAAAAATAAACCAATTCAGGCAACATAGCTTGATTGTCACGATTCTCTTTGGAAAATCATGCTACTTCATATTTAACATGATTGTGTAACAAAAATTATTATTTAATTTATGCTCTTTGGGGAAATGTGATGCTCTTTATTCAAACATGTTTCTATGATCATGCTTAGGTAAAGCTTGTGTTATCACTGGAGTGCGACGGCCGCCCTGCGATTGCGCTCGTTTGTGCACTCAGTTATTGGACTAGGTAATATTATCTTTCTAAGATTTTTTATTTATGAACTGCCATAACTGGTTTGTGATTATCATGGCTAGCTCAGGATTGTACACGGAGGAACTATCAAAATTATGACAGTTGGATATTCACCATAAAGCAAGAATGTTATATCAAAATACGCCAAAGCTTGATCTAGTACATTATAAAACCAAAGTGACCAGAATATTATGAAATATATCAATGTCCAAATTTGTTTGACACATATTTCAATTAAATTTCTGTTAAATCTTATTTCTGTATTAATATTATATAGCCATTTTGAAAATAGCGATCATAGTTTTTGTTTCAATCTTGTCTAAACTAAATAAACAAAACTTTACTTTACATTTTAGTAGCTAATTACTATACAAAACACCTAATAACTATAGCTGTGTTTAAAACAATATTTGGGTATAGTTAAGAGTATTTTTTCAGATTCTTTGTTTTGTTAACAATTTTACTCACTTTACTAAACTCTATTTTATTGTGATACATATGTAAATATTTATTTTTTAACCTTTAACTGGGGAGGTGAGAATCTCGAACGTTCTTAGGGTTTCATGAACCCCATTTGACTTTAATTTTTTCAAATTATTTAAACAAAATTTTTATAATTTAATTTACATTTTTTTTAAATCTATGGAGTATAGGAATATGGATGTAAAAGGGGTTTATGAAAGTAACAATATTTTTTATGGAAAAAAAATTATTTTCATAAAGTAAAAAAAAAATTCAAAATTTAGAAAAATTTGAAATTCCAATGTTTGATGTTTACAAAAAATAAAAATTTGGGCTACTCTTTGTGAGCCAAGGCATTGGACTATTCAATTAACCATTTTTTATCATTTAATCTCCATAACTATAAAAAATAACAAGCTATCAACTCAAGCATTCCTTGCATACCATTTCAGCGTGAGGTAAACACACAGCATTTTGCACAACTGTACCTGGTTTTCCTGTCACTTGCTCGGGGACATGATTGACATATTCTTTGCTTTTTTGGACAGT
>CABFWB010001891.1:117554-133950 GCA_902151455.1 Timema bartmani | reverse complement strand
ATATTTATGGTGTGTAACATTTCATAGAAGAAAACTCTTTTGAATGGTGAAAAAAAATATTTCTGTACATATGGCCTTAATAGTTACTTGAGACTTTTCTGATAGTTTGTCAAGTCACGATAAACGTTTTGTACTCACGAGCCATGCGTTATTAATCCTAGCATCTTCGAGAAGTTATGTCAATACGTCATTTGTCAAAGAGAAAAACGTGTTTTCAAGGACGAGCGTTCAACATTGATTACATTTTAATTTATTATTAGTATAGTATTGGTAATATCTTTCAAAATCGGCAGCAGCATATCACAAGACTTGACGTATAAATATATGTAAAATGTTCCCATCTAAGCCAGACTGTATGTTGACAGCTAAACATTATGTAGATCAAGGTTAATATACTCCCGATCTTTTCCGGGCTGTCCATGCCAAACATCATGCGTTCTCTCAATAATTTAAATGCAAAGCTCTAGATATAAAAATACCGATATTTTTTAATTAGGTCTTGGCATAGTAATTACTAATAACAAATATGTCTGGGCTCTTCATGAGCACGCATGAATTGGAGATAAAACTTTTTTTTAGCACCTCATCCTACTAAACATTCGGGTTGTACGCTTATGTACTAATTACATTAATGTGTTAGAGATTGTGGATTAGGAAGGTTGAATTTAGAGAAAGTGAACCACCATTTAGGTGGAAAACTAATTAACTAACTATACACCCAACCGGGATCGAACTCCGATCTCCCCGTCTTCGGCAGTCTAGTATATTGCGAAAGTAGCGCCTTAAATCGAGCTGCCACCGCAGTGCGTGGGGGATAAACTAATAGTTATCACTTTTCCCTAACTTTTCCCTACACTTACCTCCAGGTATTTTCCAGGTGCGTATAAACTAACTGTGCTAACTTACTTTCTCTATGGCATTAGGAATTATAAAGTTCATTGCCGCATTCACAAAACTACGCCACTTACCTCTATATTGAATTAGCTATATCCAGTCCACCTCATTACACCCTATTCCTATCGTGAGCTGGTTTTATCCAGTCCACCTCATTACACGCTATCCCTATTTTGAGATAGTTCCATCCAGTTCCCCTCATTGCACTCTCTCTTTCAGGTTCATTCAAATGTTATCCTCCCATCTGCGTCTAGGTCTCCTCAATGGGTTTACCATTCAGTACCTTGAACGCGGGTCTAAATTCTTCCATTCACACTGCATGTCATGAGCGCCATCATCTACGAGACTTTACTATCACAATAGTGTCTTGTGATGCGTAGAGGGTATGTAATTCATCATCATGTAATCTCTTCCATCCCCAAATATCTTCATCCCTTTTTGGACCAAATATCTTCCTAGGCATCATGTTTTCGAACACCCTAAATTTATTTTCGTCATTTAAGCCAAGAGACATGTTTCAACAACCATAGAGAACAGCCGGTAAAACTATTGTTTGGCCGAGTAGTAGCAGGAGAATATCTTAAACTATTGTAAATTAAAGACTATTTATCTTAGAGGAGTTTTATTACCAACCATAAATTAAAAGTGTTTTAAAATGAACAAATAAGACCAAATAAAAATATTATTTTAATTTTAGGCACAAAATAAAAATATGTTGATAGTCGAACCACCCCTATCGTAGTTTTTGTCTAAAAAAAATTATTATAGGACGGTCCAGTTCTAAGTTATTATTTTGTACCCAAAATAAAACTATTCTTCTATTGTCAATGCTATTCCAACCAATCTCATACACATAGGTTTGCGAAGTCTTTGATACACTGAAATTTCGCGATATAGGTTTTTACGAACTGTTACTTAGAACATTAAAATGGCTATCAAAATATGTTTAAAGAGTGTAACATTTTTGAATTAACCTAACACATGTGCAAAATTAAACCAAATAAAATATTTTTTGCGAAATTTACTATTTGACCTTTCAGATTCAAATTTTGGTCAACTTGGTGATTTAAATGCGAATTAACATTAGCAATTTCTCCCTCCCCCCACCCAGAAAAAAATCTCTCTATCTAAGAAATTTATTTTTCTCGGCAAAAAAATATTAGTAGCATATACTGTATGTTTGCGCCAGTTATTATAAAGGTCAAAGGAAAATACTTAAATATAAAGATAAATAAGACAATGCACAGTATAAGCTAATTAAATAAAATCTTTTAAATCGAGATTTTATTTTATTGGTAGACCTATATACAAATGTTAGCCGAAATGATTCTATTTGTTGCGCCATAACACTTCAAATAAGAGTTACTTTGCTACAATTTTTCACCAAAAAAAAAATATTTAATTTACCGAAATCCAATAATTGTATTTACCACAAAACATATCTAGCGATAACCTATTAATATGACAATATTAGTCATCAGCCGAGATCGGATCAGGGTCTTCTAACCACTCGGCTACCACGCAAGTACAACCATTGAGGTGAGTGGGAGGAGATGAACCGAACACGTCATGTGATCTTCCCTCCCCCTTTACAACACTAACAATCTAATCTCTCTCACACTCTGGATGAGCGCGTATTGATCGGGCTGGTCGCTCGACGGCCGTCACTGGTCGAGATATGACGTCCGGAGAGCAATTCATTTGACATCACGTGCCCCAGGAATAAGAGGGGGCTACAACAGGCCTAGGAGAGACAAGTTTGATACCAGGTGCAGGCTCAGAACAATGTTTAACTATAGACTACCCGCAACGATGGGCAGGTAGGTAAAGGAGTGGAGGTTGGAGTTCGAATTTCCACCGCACGCCACTGTAGGTACATGTCCTCCGTCCCTACCACAGTGTAAACATGCGGGTGGACCAGATGCAAAGCACGGGTAATTCTTTTAAAGTCAGGTTCAACCTAACTGGGAATCGAATCAACCACTCGGAGATTACTAATCAGCGTCTTTATCTGAACGCCGTAAGGTGGGGATGTAGATAATGTGAGAAAAGGTCAATATTTTTTGCAGTTTTTTACAGCAAAACTTTTTTTGGGCAAAAATAAATAGAATTTTGCTCCAGTAGAAATATAAGTTTAATTTTCTTCGCATAGTGATATCAACAGTTGTTGAATATCTGTAATTAGCATAGCGGCATTAGTTGAGAAACTTTTTAAATGAATAGAAATGTTGTTGTTAAATTCCAGGACACTCTTGACAGAGATGTATGTATGAATGTATTAAAATGGTTTTAGTAACTTAAGTAACTAACTTCTTCTGTTCTTCCGACCAAAATCATAATAAAGATGCTTTCTTGTTTGACTATAACCAAGGAAAAGCGCTCTCCCGACTAAGTTCCGCGGCACGCTAATATCAAGATTTCAAACTGTCGCGCATTGATAACATTTAGTTCCGACTGTTGTTATATACTGTGTAATCGTGTGTCATTTCAGTCGAATAAATACAACATGATTATAGACCTGTTATTTGAATTATAAAGTAGACTTCCGTGGAGCTAGACAATATCTGAAGTCCAAATGACACCCTCCACTTCAGTGTGGTGTAGTTACGCGTAACACTACAAAATTTAGCGAGCAACGTATAAGCACAAAATAAAAAGAGTAAAATAACACAAATTTGGTGCCTACGCCGGACATGAATCGCGAACCCGCTACGTGATAACAAAAAGTAACATCACATGGCTTACTGAGTGTCTATAAGCACGTCCCCGTACAAAGAAGGTAGGCTACAGTTACTGACAAGAGTTATCGAGTGCTCTGCCCAGTTATTGTTAGTAAATCGAGAGCTGGAAAAAACCTTGTTATGTGTTCAGAAAGTGCATTAATTCTTTTGTTTTACCGTGGTAGAAAAAACACCTTTGTTTTCAAGGGCTTCTTGTTTCAGCTCAAAGCAAAAAGAATTATAAATTTAGGAAAGACCATTTAAAAATTACTCACAATAACTGGAAATTAACTACCTAACGACACGAGAGTAACGGGAAGAGTGAAGGGGGGGTCACCTATCTGAGCGTTTAGACGCGTTGTTGGCGTCCTGATTTCCTGCGTTATTTAATAACATGGGGAACTGCTTCGGTGACCGCATAGTCCAAGGCGTCACTCTCGCAAAAGACTAGACTGCCGATGACTGGGAGATCAGGGTTCGAATCCTGCTCGGATGTATTGGGGGTGTTTTTTTCCTATATTGTTTTCTACTCTCCCTCCAAGAAAATGCGGGTATACTTCTAAATTCAACCTTCTTCATCACTAATTAACTATCGTAATTATAATATATGCGTATAACCTGAACAGGTAATAAGACACGGAAAAAAAATAGAACTAAGAATATTTCAAAATATTGTTCACACCAAATGGATTAAGGTAGAAAGCTTTTGTGAAAAAAACAATTTCTAAGATAATTAAAGCGAAACACGTGGTTTCAATCCCAAAAATTTGTAAAAGGCGTGTTTTTTTAATAACATTTTGATTCCCCACCCCCCACCAGGCGAATGCTAAGTCCCAGATATACAATGTACATAATATACTCGTATAAAATTGACACTAAAACGAACTACGTTTGAATGCGGCAATTAGAGCGACCATTTACAATCTCTACTCAACAACCTGCCCTCGTGAAGGCTAGAAAGCAGTTGCTCACATGAGAAGGAGGGGAGGCGAACGGGGCAGGACTTATCACCCCCTCCACGACATCGAATAGTTTTAATAAAAAATTTAGGATCCTTATCAAACTTTCACTAGCCTTTATTCATGAACCAAAGAATAGTATATATCACATTTCTTTATTATACAAGGACCACCCCTTAACCCCCCTCACCGTCCACCCCCAAAAGTAATCTATATCCATTTTACATTATTTAAATGCCTGACCTTAGTTACAATAAAATAAAAGCTCCTCATATACTCTAAAGGCATTTAATATTAATACATTTTCTTGGCCTGCATTGTTGGGGGGGCTAGTAATTCTGGGTACGACCTTGACTGTCTGTCTCTTTCTCTCCCCCTTAGTAAATGTCTTGGTGCGCCACTGCTATAGAGCTATACCCGGTTTGTGGTAGGAAGGGAAGAAAGTCTTTTTTCCCTATCAGAATTACTATATAGTAGTATTTTGTTATGATGGACTTTCCTTCCTAACATAGACAGGGGTAGAGCAGGGGTTCCCAAACTTTGTGAGACCGCACCACCCTTCACATGTCAGATTTTACCTGCAAATTTGATTTGGTGGCATTTAAAAAAAAAGTAATTTACATTACTAGCTTGTATTCTTTTAAAAGTAAAAACACAAAATTAGAACAAAATTACAGAACTGAATAAGAAGGCATTAGAGTCGACATGTGTTCTCTTGTATGATTTATTCCATTCTTTAAAATATGTACAAGTACACGTATTGAAAATTTGCATGTTAAATTTCACTATTATAAGTTTTAGTTTGTACTTTACTTGCCGCGACGCCCCGGACCAAGACCGGCGACACCCAGTTTGGGAACCCCTGAGGTAAAGAGCTACTAAGTATCACCACACCCAACACCGGACTTGGTTGGAAGAAAAGTTTAGAAAGTGCAAACATATTTATTTGCGGCCAACATTGATAACATTTTACTATATTATGATTGTTATTTTTTAGGTATCGAAAATAGCCATAAAAAATGACAGCTGCAGATGACATAACTTGATGTATGCATATATTAAAATTGTCTCAGTAACTAACATCGTTTGTTCTTCCTACCAAATCATACTATAGACTCTGACAGCCAGGTGACCCTGTGTTCAATGACACCGCCTTGAACGAGATACCAAAACATGACATAAGCGCTACCCGACCGAGCTAGAGTCGAACGGCCTCCAGTTAGTTACTTGTTTTTAACTTTCCCTCTATTCATGAACATCTATTTTATACACACTTCTTTTTTCTCTTGAAAGGTTGCGGCCTTACCTTGACTGATTACTAAGCTATAGTCCTATCGTAAAAAGCTACACCATTGTGGAGTCAAACAAGTTGTTTTAGACCTGTCAAGTGTTGAGGGGACATTAAAAAAAACTTTTAAATGATGGTTACTGTTTTTCATTAGCATACATATTAAACTATATTATAAACAAGGTCCTCGAAAAAAGTTTTCAGTATTCCATCTCTTCTGAAATATGACCGATTTACGCGATTATTTTGGTAAACGGTAAACACAGCAAGTTTTCTTCTGTAAAGCGACATTAACTTGACTTTGTTCAATTATATAAATTAAATTATATATATATATTATGAAATCCCGGACACCTTTATCGATGTGGCTATATGTGTTAATATATATTTATATATTATTTGAAGATTTTGTCAAATTTTTACGTTTCATGTGAATAAAACCCCAAAAAAGTGGATTATACCATTCTGTTTGTCCCCATGTTTTTCTGTTCCTGGACAATGATCCATAACGGTTTAATAGATTTTGTTCAAACTTGATATTTAGGTATTATAGGGCTACAGCACAATTCTTTTTTTGTTTACCCTCACCCTTCAATTGAGGGTAGTTTAATGAATGTATTTTTGTACAGGATTTGTTTGGCATGACAAATAGCACTATTTTATTGGTTTTTGGGTAAGAATTCGTTAAAGAGTAGTTTAATGATGATAGATTTTTAAAAAACTGAAAATATTTTAGAAATGACCGTAACGATTTGGTTCCAAATGGGTATCTTAGTAGTGAGTGTTTGACATGACAAAAAAAACACAGTATTTGATCAAGGATTATTATTATTATTATTAGCACCGCGTCTTACTACCCGTTCGGGTTACACGCACTTGATCAAGGATATTTTAGTGAGTGATTGTTGAAAATTTTAATTATTTTGAAAATTGGTATAATGATTTTGCTTAAAATGTATATCTGGGGAGTGTTTTACATGAACATGGCATAAAGATGTAGACTTGTTTAAGGGGGAAATTTGGCTATAATTAGTTTAGTGATGACTTTATATATTTTTTTTTTTCAAAAAATGGCTTTAGCCATTTGGTTTAAAATTGGTATCGGGAAACATTTTACATATCAATGTATCTTTATTTAATAAATAAATTGAAGGGTAGTTTACTTAAAACAAATTATAGAAAATATTAATATTTTGGAAAGTGACCTTGAAGAATGAATTCAAACAAATTTTAGGGTAGTTTCTAAATAACTTATTTTTAAAAGTTTGAATTTTGTCAACTATATTTGAACAATGTGGTTTTAAATCTATATATATAAAAAGTTATTATTGTGATTAACAAGATGATATGTTTGTTTTTATGAGTAAAACTTATTTAAGGGTAGTTTACTAAAAAAAATTGTTTTTCCTTCGAAGCTATAGCACACAATATGAGAAAGTATGTGAGATTGTGTCGTACCATCTATTTTAAGACTCGTATGGATTTGCAATAATTGCGCTTTTAATAATCGGTTTGTAGCTAAAACAAAAGTAAAAGTTTAGAAATGGGATTTCTTTGTGACGAGTTGGGGATATTTTGAAAACTGTGTCTATTGTGTGTGTGTAGAGACATATACATATATAGTTTATTAGTGCACTTACTCAGATCCGCCGAGCAAAGCGTGGTCCAGCCAACCTACACAGCAATCATCGCGAATGGTATCATGTAATTTGTGTGATTTATCAACCAAGGTATGAACGGTTTTAATACAAAAATATATATTTTTATATAATCATTTGGCAAGAAATATGACTTATGACAGGTTGTGCCATTTTTATCCACTATAAAAATATATATATTTACAGTTACTAGCATATTAAGAGAGTATCTTGTAACTTTTAGAACCGTCTGATGACGTTAAGCGAATCAGAAACGATTAAAAATAATATATTTACTGCCACCACACCTTTTTCCACCTCTGTCTAACTTGAACAAGGGAAAATATCAACTTGAAATCCAAGGAGATATTCAACTTGAAAGCCAAAGAGGAATTTCCCCAAAGAGAAATATTAAGACTGTAGTAACAATAAGAACATGAAAAACATAGAAGCTAGGTCTACTGTTCACATAGCTGTTTGTCTTTTTTTTTTAGCACCAAGCCTTACTACCGGGCTATACGCTTATCTATTAACTACGCCAATGGTTTTAGGGATGATGAGGGTTATATTTATAGGAATAATACATGCATTTGCGTGGAGGGAAAGTAGAAAACCATTTTGGAAAAAAAACTTGAATACACATGACAGATTCGAGCCTCGATCTCCCCATCATCTGCAGTCTAGTCTAATGCAAAAGTAGTGCCTTAGACCATGCGGCCATCGAAGCTGGTATATTTGTCAAGAATAATACTTCTATTTTGAGAAGAAAAAAAAATGATTGTGACAAATTTTTATCTCGCTTTTCGCGTGGAAAACACAGCTCTGAAGACCGATCGTAACCTCTAGAGATAAGGGCGAAGTGTAATAAATAGACCACGGTAGGGTCGCGCACCACGAATAGGACACCCTATCCTGGCGCCATTCAGACTGCTACATGTAATCCAGTGAAGCTGTGATGTGTACTCCCCAACAAACAATGGCGAGGGGAACCAGTGGCGGTTGCACGAGAATATTAGGAGGGGACTCGAACCCTGCCGCAATCGATAGCGCGCTTGCTTCTGTGAACCCCTCTCTACACAGCGGCAGGAAGGAGAGTGACTTAAACAGAACGTACTAAAACTAGATCATTTATTTATCTAAGCTTATATGTTTGTGTTTTCCTTTAGTCTCTACCTGGCGTGTTTTTAATGTAACTAACCCTAATTTACAACATTTTAATAGAGTAAACAATTCAATGGCAGTCTGTATGACAGGAAATTATGTTAGTAATTCTCGAATTTTACAAGATATACTAAATGGTATATAGCATGAAATAATTAAACTCTAAATTTCTGAGTAGTGTGTACCTAAAGTAGCTGTATGTTTTTTTTTAACGAGTGTCTTGGACTCGTTGGAAATGAAGAGATTCCATTGAAAACAATGATAATACCAGACTTATAAAATGTTTATAGCACAAGAATACTCTAATATTTTACTGTAAAATTAAATTAAAAATAATGTTTTAAAGAATATAGCTTATCTAAGGTTCAAATCAAGATGACTGAATTTCGATAAAGTTCTGTAAAAAATATTTTAATATAAATGTTTGTAATTAGGTATTAAATATGACACTATTTTGAATTCTTATGAATAATAAAATCAATAAAATTTAGGAATCTTGTATTTAATGTTTAAGTTTCATAGTTTGGTTACTAAACGGCTACAATGGTAAGAGATGAGGCGGGGAGTTTAGAGGAAAAGTACCTGCATTAGCCTGTAGAGAAGGGAAACCCACAGTGATAAAATCCTATATGGAAGACTACCCTCAAAGCACCTAGCCAAGATTCGAATCTTGACTTCCTTAATTCTCACCTGCAAACCAAACTATTGCAAGCCTGATGCCTTGCACCGCCTGACCACCTGTGCGACTATGTTTTATAATAAAATCAACTCTCTTTACCGGCCAGCGATTTCAGGAACATTATTTGGGGTATTTTTTTTTAAAGTAAAGTTTGTGAAAGCTTATTTTGATGTGAACGACTCAATCATCAAAGTACTTGAAAAATTACCAGTAGCCATTAAAACGTTGTGTTTTGCAGTGTTGTAGAAAACAAGCAAGCCTACATCTAACTTCATCGCAAATAATACCTGTCCTACTTTTCCGACAGCCCACACAAGACTTTCAAGCCGCCATTGGTCATCGTGTCATTGAGCTGTGAGCAAATTGCCAAACTGAGTGTAAATAGTGGGTTGATTGAACACAAAGTCAAAATGAGAAAAGGAAAAACATAATAAAAATTATTTCTTTGGCCTTTAAAGAAACAACTCACATTTGGGTTGGGGTTTTATCGGCCGTGATTATTCAAATAAAGGGGGAAAGGCGGGGGAAAGTCCAATTTTAACTCAAAATGAGTTAGTGCTTCCATTTGTTAGACAATCATAATACACTTTAAGGTGCGTTGCCCAAGAAGCTATAGTTTACCTGTGACTGTGGCTAAAGCCGCAGCGACATTGTATATTTGCTATTGACTGTATTCCAAAAATATTTTTTTAAAGTTTGGAATTAAAAATATAATATAACCTACACGTCTTAATGCATCACACAATATTTTTCATCATGATGTATATTTTAACTGGGGGCGGAAAATCATTAAGCCCAAAATAGGTGAATTAAGAAAATACATGAACAAAAAATAAAATATAACTATAGTTTCGGTGGCCACATGGTCTAAAGCACAACTCTCGCAAGAAACTAGGGTGCCTATCAATGGGAGATCGTGGTTCGATCCCGGCCGGGCGTAATGAGGGCGTTTTTTTTGCTAAAATGGTTTTCCCCTCTCTTCACAAATGCGGGTACACTTTTCTTTAATTCAACCGTCTTCATCCTTAGCCCCTTAGCGTAACTACTCCATAACCGTATAATCCGAATGAGTAGTAAGACGCGGTGTTTTATATACATAAACTAAAATCCATAAGGAACAGTAAATAGTTTTCTGAAGTTGGATTTCCATATTTTTTTTAAGTTTTGAAGTAAAATTATCAACTTTAATAATACTGTACTACAGTTAAATAATAATTATAATTGTAATAAAGAGTATGAAAAAATGTTCACAACATACGCTTGGCATGGTGACTTAATTATTAATAACACATTATATACATAATTTATATTATATTACTGAAAATATAAAAACACATATAATGTGTGTGTGTTTTCATTGTCAAGTGTTTTGGGATACCAAAGGGATGTTAGAGTCCTTGACTCTAAGCCGGACGGTGTCTAAAATACTAAACAGGGGGAGAAGAAACTCTGTACAAACTTTAATGGGAGATAAGAGACACTTAGGGCTAGTTTCATACTCAGATTCAGTACGCCTCAAGTGCGGCGCTATACTAAATACAAGACGTCACCTACCTGAAAATTGAATGGAATGGGCCAGTTTCATATGCGAAACTGGCCCATTCCATTTTGTGTCTAGGTAGGTGTCGTCCTGTATTTAGTATCGACTCGCACTTTAGGCGTACTAAACCTGACTATGAAACTGGCCCTTAAACCTTTTTCGTTAGTGAATGCATGTCAGCAGACGTCATCACCCTTTGGCGCTAGAGGGCGCTATCAGGCGGCACGTCAAATGGCTACTTTTCACCGGACTCCTTACGTATAACATTGATCATTTCACGGATTCTGAGATGGTTGACATGCATCTAGGGTAAGGAAAGGGCTGCNGACTCCTTACGTATAACATTGATCATTTCACGGATTCTGAGATGGTTGACATGCATCTAGGGTAAGGAAAGGGCTGCCAATCGGAAGAGCTGTTGTACTATTGCACTGTGAACAGTATCCTAACGGACGTGGGTCGAGCCATCAAACAATTGCACCGGTAATTTCACGTAAACTGCTGTAAATAAAAACGTACATTCACGATTTCTGCCTGTCATGTATGTACCAACAGCGCCCTTTAACACCTAAGGGTGACGTCTAAGTACAAGGTTTGTTTTAGTGTTCCTTATATCCCATTAAAGCTTGTAGAGTGAGTTTTAAATCACCCTGTATTGGGTTGTTTTGGTACCCAATTATAACAATTTAAGGGTTGGGTATAGTATCGGGAGGGCTTTACTGGGCCAGTTATTTGCTCGCGTAGATGGTCGCTAAACTAAAAATGGGACAAACATTTGAAAGTGAAATGTATTTTAATTTTTTTATCTAGCACCACGTCTTACTACCGTTTGGGTTATCCGCTTAGGTACCAATTACGCTAAGGGCTTAAGAATTGGGACGGTTGAATTTAGAGGACTTGAAACCACATTTGCGTGGAGGGAGAGTGGAAAACCATTTTTAAAAAACCCGCCCCGGTTCACCCGACCGATATTCAAACTTCGATGGCCCCTCCCTCGGCAGTCTTGCCCAACATGAAACTAGCGCGTTAGCTAACTAAGCTACAGAGGCGGGTTGTGTATTTTGATTGTTTCGTCGAGTCGTTATCGCGGACAAATTTTAGGTGCGCTCGTAGCTAGCCAAGCCAGCCGCCTGCTCTTTGAATGAATGTGTCACAAGGAGGATATAGCCCCAAGCTGTTAATAATTCGCGAGTTATTTCAGTGGCGCAGAAAATAGCAACGGGCATCCAGGAAGTAAGATATCGCGGCAGGACCACGACTTCCGGTTGCAGCGGCGTGCGCACACCCTTGCAACACCCACCGACACTTCCTGTCGAAAACTTTCAGACAAAATTAGGGGATTAATAATACATGATTTATAATTTTTATTCCCTTCTCCTTATTTTATATACGTTTAAGTTTTTCTTCTATGACGACGACATGTTTCAGTGATATTTCACCATCTTCAAGTCTGATTTGTATTTAATATGATTGATTTTACTTCATACTACTGAAAAGTTTGTGAAATTTTTCGGTTTTTTATGAATTAATTTTAATTATGAGATCACTAAATATTATTCAATAAAAAACCGTAAAATTTTACAAACTTTCCAATAGTATGAGGTAAAATCAATCATCTTTAATACAAATCAGACTTAAGGGGAATAAACATAATAAACAATAAAATTAGTAAAGTTAATTTAAGGAGCTCTTGAAGCATTCGTCATGCAAATAAAAATATATTTCCCTCTTCCACTTCCTCGAAATTCAACCTTCCTCGTCCCTAACACATTAATTAGTAGTTAATTAATATGTATACAGCCCAAAAGGTTATTAATACGCGGTGTTAAAAAAAATAATTATTATTATTTAGTACCGCGTAGTAACCCGTTCGGGTTATACGCTTAAGTACTAATTAAGCTAATGGATTAGGAATTGGTAAGATTGAATTTTAGAGGAAGTGAACCCGCATTTGCGTGGAGAGAGTGGAAAACCATTAGGAAAACCACCCAAGTTCACCCTACCGAGATTCGAACCTCGATCTCCCCGTCCTCGGCAGTCGAGCCCAACACGACTAGCGCGTTAGCTAACTACGCCACCGAGGCAGGTAAAAAAATAATAATTAAAAAGAGAAAATGAACCAACATGCACAAAAAGGGAGTAATGAACATCACTTTGGAATAAAACTAATCTCGATGCGACCGTATCGGGATTAGACCTCTCAAGTCATGCACACTAGCCGTGCGACTAACTGCCGGAGAGGATTTTCATGAGTCTTGACGTCTCACGTCATGTAGAGAGAGCTGCCTGTAAGGTTCAGAAGTTGTATTTAACATCAACATACAATAGAGTAACATCTTCTCATGTCCGCAACCGCTGAACCGAGACGCACATGATGTAATCCTTTTAGAGAGACAAGGGTAACTCCAGTTCAAGGCAACATGGACTTGAGGTCAGATCATTAATATCCGCCAAATGAATGAAGACTTTTATTAGATAGTCTTTGAACCGACGTCGACGGCTTCATCTAACAAATATGGGGCTTGTCCGAATAGAGTTTTGTGTGTTTTATAGAGCTACAAGTGTCTATTAATTAGCAAGCACTTGCGACTACACACTATATTTCGTAGGAAGGGACTTTTAGAAAATGCAAACCAATTTTGTGTGGTCAAAATAAAAAATAAAAACTATTTTAGCGGTATTAATAATCTTATGTATAATTTGATAAGCCCATTTTCGGTTATAAAATTACGAAAAAATGGCCGAACAGATTTTGACAAACGACCTCTCATTTTAAAGGATAGGGGTTAAGGATGTCGGGAAAAATAGTTTTCAACGAAAATCTGATTCTCCCCGGGAATTTTCGGCTTTTCATTATTTGTTTACATCACTAAGGAAACCCTTATTTGTGCACGAGTGCATGTATGTAAATATATATATATATATATATATATATAGATTATTGCATTAAAATGTAATTTTATTTACATATATACATGTAAATAAAATTACATTTTAATGCAATAATCTGTAACCATCAATGCAACGATCCACTAATATTTATTTAAAGTGAAAGCTTAAGATCACATGACTCGATGCATGAAAACGTCAAGATAGATCGATTAACTTTTCTAGATCTCAGATATGAAGGACCCTTCTTATGAAAATTAGGCCGAGTTAACAACTTTAACTAAAGTCGAGTCACCAAAAGAAGAACCATTTAAGAGCCAATAAAAATGAATGCAGGGTAACCAACACTGACAAAAGGTCACTACAGTTATCTTAAAGCTATAAAACTGAACACACAATTGTATGTAAGAATAAAGTGAGTTAAACATTTTTTAAACTGTAAGCTAAGATTTCACCTTTAGAAAGCGATGGCGATATTAGCCTGGCGAGCACGCTCATTGTAACAGGGTAGTCTAAATTGTTTTCCTCTCTCTACGCATATGCGGGTACATTTATCCTAGATTATACCTTCCTCATCCTTGCCCCATCAGCCCATTTAAATGCGCATAGCCCAGGCGGGTATAAGACGTGTCAAGGAAGTGAAAGACTTTCCATTTCAAAGAACACCCCGGGGGTCACCTCGTTTTATCAGCTTTTCCTGATTGTGGGGTACACATGTGAGTCAGCTTCTCCCAGTGACGGCGGAAACTTATTTGTTTAAAATAGGAGATAGGGAGGGGGGGATTATTTTTAAATCGCCGCCACGTCTTATTAACTGTTCAGGTTTAAGCATAATATGATAATTACTTTAGTGGATTAGAGAATACATATTTTATAGGTAATCTACTCGTATTTGCGTGGAAGGAGAGTGGGGAAACAATTTAGGGAAAAACACCCTTAATAGACCTCGACTGGGATTTAAATCTCGATCTCCCAGTCATCAGCAGGCTAGTCTAACACGAGAGTGACGCCTTAGACCAATGTGTGCCGCGGGAGTTTGGGAGAAATTTGAAATAAAAAAGTTTAGGCATAAAAATAAATATTTTAAAATCCATTGTTATTGGTCAACGTTATCATTAAAAATAGCGCAATGATTAGAATATTAGCTAGTGAACTTTTAAGCACAATCGTAATACTAGTTTTTATAGTGAAAAAAAAGCGCTCCTTAAAAAAAGTGATGGTGTGCTTTGACAATCTTAGCGCCTTGTTCAGTGTGCGGTGAGTTGAAAAAGCTTGCAAATCGCTGTCTTAGAACGTTCGGCCACTGAAGCTAAATTTATTTTTCTATTACTTATTTTATTTTTAAAAACCAAATGTTGAAATGTAATTTGTTTTAGAGCTCCTCTATTTCTTATTGTAATTTAGTCCAATTTTGTTTATACAAGGGACAAATTTAAAATGTACCCATTAAATTAATATTTAAAAATAAACCTATTCTGTTTATAATATTTACTAGTATTCGGATTCGTGGGTTGAATTCATTTCTATTTTTTAAAAATACACATTTTAAACTTTACGAAAGGGCCTTTCCAACATGGATAGCGCTGACTGTAGAGGATAAGTGAGTATTTAGTGATTAGTACGACCTTTCAAGCCATTCTTCTGCAGACAGTTTTAATCTCAGCGATAGGAGTAAAGAGTTATGTAATTTATTTAGCTAAAACAAGCGACCTTCAACATCATATCAGGTGACAAAACATTAGGGAGAACACACACGACTACAGGACTTTGACTTGAAGGCGGACTATAGTCACACATACACCGCTACTTGTACATTCTTTTAGTCACCAAAAGTAAACTTTCGAGTGTTGCCTTATTTGTCAACATGAATATCAGAAGCTCTAGCCGAGATTGACAGTGTCGGTGGCAGCGTAACTGGGGAGGACAAGAGGGACATCCACCCTCCCCCCTTTGAATAAATCTGCCGTCACTAGATTTCATTCCCAGGCGATATTATCTACTAAGAAAATGAGAGATGGCCTTACATCAAACTCTAAATAGCTTTTAAAGGTTGCTAATTAAAAATAAATTAATGTGAGGACCACTCTAAATAGCTTTTAAAGGTTGCTAATTAAAAATAAATTAATGTGAGGACCACTCTAAATAGCTTTTAAAGGTTGCTAATTAAAAATAAATTAATGTGAGGACCACTCTAAATAGCTTTTAAAGGTTGCTAATTAAAAATAAATTAATGTGAGGACCACTCTAAATAGCTTTTAAAGGTTGCTAATTAAAAATAAATTAATGTGAGGACCACTCTAAATAGCTTTTAAAGGTTGCTAATTAAAAATAAATTAATGTGAGGACCACTCTAAATAGCTTTTAAAGGTTGCTAATTAAAAATAAATTAATGTGAGGACCACTCTAAATAGCTTTTAAAGGTTGCTAATTAAAAATAAATTAATGTGAGGACCACTCTAAATAGCTTTTAAAGGTTGCTAATTAAAAATAAATTAATGTGAGGACCACTCTAAATAGCTTTTAAAGGTTGCTAATTAAAAATAAATTAATGTGAGGACCACTCTAAATAGCTTTTAAAGGTTGCTAATTAAAAATAAATTAATGTGAGGACCACTCTAAATAGCTTTTA
>CABFWB010001891.1:27054-108974 GCA_902151455.1 Timema bartmani | reverse complement strand
ACACAGTGAAAATAATTATCGGTGTAGCAGGTCAGAAAAGAGCCACGGACATCCGAGTCAAGAAACGGGCGTTCTAAAGACCCGCCTAACTTGTTTGTATCGGTTTATTTCATTACGGCCGGCTACGGTGGCTGAATGGTCTTGGTCATCTAAGGAGTCACTCTCTCAATAGGCTGGACTGCTAATTAGGGGAGATTGAGGTTCGAATCTCTGTCGGGTGTACTGAGTGTTCTAAATGGTTTTTCACTCTACCTTCTTTACATTGGCTATCTAGCTCTAAAAGAACATTTTTTTTTAAATTTAGTACCGCGTCTTACTACCTGTTCAAGAAAAAGCATATGTATACTCCATTCACGGTAGGAATTACTCTCTGAAAGGTCTTTTTTCCTACCAAAATCCCACTATATAATAGCTTTCTGGTAGGAAAAAGGGCCTTTCAGAAAACAATTCCTACGCTGAACAGACTTTACTAATTACTCTAACGAGTTAGGGATGAGGAAGGTTGAACTTAAAGGGAGCTTACCCTTCAAATTTCTTTTACTTGCCACAATCGACATGAGAACGAAGATTTTACTTTCCCTCCGAAGAAAGCTGTACTACGGATTTTTATCAATAAAAAAATTGTGTTGACACTGGTTGGGTTTGAACCCACGAGCATCGACTCCTGAGGCGAGCGCTTTACCTCAAGACCATCTAGGTGGACTATTTCTTATTAATTTTGGCCACAAAAATTTTTTTCTTCTAAAAAGGCTTTACTATCAAAATTGGACTGAATGTAGGCCTACTGTTTATATTATAAATCCTAAATGACAGACTATCATGGTAAAACCGTTGAATGTATATACTTTCAACGGTAAAACTACTAAATAAAAGAAAGAAAATTAAAAAAAGATCGCGAGAAAAAAAAAGCGTTGTTTATACTGCCCAACAAGATTACCGTAGAGCGTGTTGATTGTGTCATCTTGGTATATCCGGACACCGTTATTCTTTAACTATAAAAAAACCGGTGGGTACAACATTAACCTCTTTACCCAAGTGTTTTACCATCACGACGCGACGACACGAGGGACTACAGCTGGCTTTTGTCAAACATGGTAGCTATTTTAAGACACGATCACATCAAAACGTTTACAGCTACAAAATATTTTAAACACTGTGTTTGGTAAGACCAAAAGTGTAAACCCATTTTTGTTGTTGTTATAGTTATGCAAACCATATTTTGTTGCCAAACTATTTCCATGTATGGTTTCCAACTTGACAAGAAAGGGGATTTTTTTATCTGATTGACAAGAAAGGGATTTTTTTTCATATATATATATGTATATATATATGAAGGGAAACAAAATTCAATCAACTCCAAATTTTACTAAACTAGTTTTTAACTGAAGAGAAATTAACCGTTTTTGTGTACCGATTGGGGGAAAACAAAACAAAAACTATATCGTTGGAATGAGTGGTCGTACATTATAAGTCGAAAATTTTTGACTTAAGAAAACACACATATTAGTAAAAATAAAGGGGAAAAAAAATAGGATTAAAAATTTTGGTTTAACCCGTTTCGGTGGTCACGTGGTCCAAAGGGCTATTTTCGCAGTAGAATAGACTGCCGATTACGGGGAGATCGAGGTTCGAATCTCGGTTAGGTGTACTGAAGGGGGTTTTCCAAAATGGTTTTCCACTCTCCCTTCAAGCAAATGCGGGTACACTTCCTCTAAATATAGCTTTACTGATCCCTAAAACCATTAGTGTATAACCCGAACGGGTAGTAAGACGCACTGCTAAAAAAAGTTTCAATTTGGTTTAGGATAGGGATATCACTAATGAGTTTCAGTAGGGTTCTATTCTGATAGTAAACGAAGCGAAGAGAAAATGATTGGGTTCAATTCGTTTCGACGTGCGTAGAACGTTTGCGTGCATACAATTGCGCGAAGCAAAGGTTTTTTGACATCAATATCAAGTTCAATCAAATCAAAATTGTATAAATATGTATAATTGTATATTTCAGTTTGCTCTTTCAAAAAAATATTAATTTGTGTGTGGGTTGAAAGAGAAATGTGAACATCTGAACTCATTTTATCGAAGAACATCGGTCAGAATAGAGCACATCCATTGGATGAGAAAGAAATGCCTGCTGAAGACTGCACTCTTTGAAGGACTGCTAAATGAGAAGAGAGGAAGAAGAATAAGTGAATGCCAGATGCTGGATTCAATCAAGGTTGGAGGGAGATAAGAAAACACAGGGAGACTGTAGGAGGATCATAACTGAACCTACCAAGTGGCCGAACTACACCTGATGATGATGATGATGATGATGATAAAAAGATTTAAGGCCTGACACAATTAACACCATTGTTTCAAATAAAAGGTTTCAAATTTTTGGTAAAATTTTTTTTTTGTTTTTCTTATTGTTTTATCTAGGGGGCTTCTCTTTTCTTCTGGAATTATTTTTACTTAAGGTGGGGATGCCAGGAACAAGAAAAATGACCAGTGTTTTTGCAGTTTTTTTATAAAAACTTTTTTTTGGCCAAAATCAATAAAGTATTGGTCCAGTAGAAACATAAAAATTCATTTTCTTCACATGGTGAATGGTGATAACATTTCTTGAATACCTGTCATGAGCATGGCGGCATTAGATGATAACTTTTTAAATGAAGAGAAAAAGTTGTCATTTAATTCCAGGACACCCTTGAATGTATCCAATAACTAAATATTGGGGTTTCAAAGTTGGTAATGGCAAGAAATAAAAATGTAAATGTAACTGAATTAATTCAGTGCATTGTTGGCTTTCAACCCTTATCTAATCTGCTTACCAAAAATAACAAATACCAAAGGTTTACCACTTCGGTGGCCACATGGTCTTAAGACGTCCCTCTTGCAATAGGCTGGACTGCCGATGACGGGGAGAGCGGGGTTCGAATCCTGGTCAGGTGTACTGAGGGTGGATTTTCCTACATGATTTTCCAATCTTCCTAATCACAAATGCGTGTATAATTATTCAAAATTCAACCTTCCTCATATCTAACCTACATGTGCGCACGGGTAGTAAGACGTGATGCTAAATTTAAAAAAAAATCATTGGGGGTATAAGGGCGTAACTAAAGAATCGGTGGGGTTTGAAAACTTTTATTGATTAAAGGTATAGTAGAATTTTCCAACAAACCTCCTCCCCACCCCAGTACGCCCGAGCCCTTTGAAGCGTACCGTATGTGGGTGTTGTCACTAGAAGGGACCCGATGGTACAACGACCGACCAAGCGTGTTGAAACAACATTGGGTGGCTGCCACCAGGAGGTTGACGTCATTCACCGTAGTCCTTTGCCCTTCTCGCTATTCACGTTCATACGAGACGTCCAACTCCATAGCTCTGCCGATAGAGGGTCCACCTTGTGTGTCCCAGTGTGAGAGTTTACCCCTTGACCTATGTGAAATTTACCAGCCCCACGTCACTGTACTGCGCCCATTCCAATATATGTAACATTTCACAAGCCTGGAATCGACTAAGGGAGATATTCGGACGTCTGCCAAACCCCCAATCGGCCTGAACTGCTTGCTATTCCTATACTGGGAGATTGGTTGTCTCCCGAGACTAGACTATAAATACGACCTCTATGCACACTCTGTTTACCCTGAAAGATAGCTAGATATCTTACCTTGACGGATTACACTATGACCATATCTTATAAGCTATACCATAGTGGAGTAATGCCAGGTAAGCTTGCCATCTTACTGGGTCACCGAAGGTTACAATACAGCTTTTAATTTCTTTAACACAAAAAGAAAACAACTGGTGATATTGTTTGGATTCAAAATTGTGACACACACACTAATAAGCAGCCCCTCTAACCCAAACCACTACGCCACCCACACACCAAAAAAACCCCAACAACAACAACAGTTCTAATATGGGATGGAAAAAATCCTCTTTGCACTAGGTTTGGATTCAAACTATTGTTTCCAAATATTTGGCTACCATATGTTACTATAAAAACATTTTGCTATTTATTGCCATAATTTAATTTTAGGATATGTGTATGACCTGAACGGGTAGTAAGACGCGGTGATAAAAAAATGTTTAGGAGACACACAAAAATGTCACCCATTTAAATAATTTGGTATATTTAGTGAAACAGAAAAAAACTCAATATCAGAGTGATACATTTTTGACCCGTACCGGGAATCAACCAGGACCTGTAGCTCAGTAGGCAGATTTTCTACTTCTTGGGCTCAGGTATTTGTTTTAGTTAGATGTGTCTAACCACTCCCTACCCAGTTAGACTAAGGGATTAACTAATCATCAGGAGCGCACATTTAAAAGGAATATTTGATAATTCGCCTAGAGAGAGAGTTGAAATCCAATAATAGAAAAAAAACATTCCCAATGAATTCAGTCTGGATTGAGGCCCGTTGTAAGAGTTTGGTTTTATACCCCAGTTTAAAATAATACCTTTGAGGAAGAACGAACCCAGCATCAGCGCGAGCGTATCAGAACAGCCATTGACTGTGATATAACATAGTCGGTGGAGCAGCTACAAGTGGGTTATCTTTTTTTAAATTTCAGATATTTATTTTTTAATTCATCAAAGTTTGATTTCCTCGACTTTTGTCACTAAATTAAAAAAACAGAGTTTTAGAATAAGAAAAAAGTATGTAAAAAATAATAATTTAATAAGTAAAATTTCCAGTTGCAGTTTTTAAACAAAAATTTTTTTTTTAGTTTAAAATCAATCAAATAAATTATCCAGTATAAACATAAAGTTTAATTTCCTTCACACGGTAACCCCAACAGTTGAATATTTGTCAAGAATGTCCTAGAATTTGATGACAACTTTTTCTCTTCATTAAAAAAGTTTTTCATCATACTAAAATTCTAGTAAAAAAAATTAAAAACTGTTGAAATTATTGTTTGCATAAAATTTAATTTAAGGTATCTACCGGAGAAATATTTTATTTATTTTGGATAAAAAAAGTTTTGCTATAAAAACTGAATAAAATACTACCCTTAACTCACGATCTCTTTCATCAAATTTTTAGGGCATTTAAGCAAGTTATGAATAATGTTTAACATCTTATTGTCTTGTTAGAAAAGTTACTGTATTCTCTAGACTAACAAGCCTTTACATGCTTCGGTGGCAGCATGGTGTAAGGCGTCATTCTCGTCAATCCCGGTCGGCTGTAATGAGGGTAGTTTATTTCCTAAATGGTGTTTCCACCCTCCCGCCACCCAAATGCGAATATACGTCCTTTAAATTCAACCCTCCTCGTCCCTGACACATTAAAGTAGTTAGTAAAATTGACGTACGACCCGAATGTGTAGTAAGACGCGGTGATAAAAAAATGTACACCCTTAACTTGGGTCGGTCCGAGTTTCAGTGGAGTAGTATCTTCCGCTTGGTGAGGTATGAGTGATTTGGAGTTCACTACAAGTGCAAGGTGTTAATTACACTTAGTTTGTGTTAATTACTGTGCTGAAGAGGGCGAATGCATATACATAAACAAATCCTGATTCTTTTTATTTTTATTTAGCACCGTGTTTTATTAACAGTTTGGGTTATACGCACTGTACTGATTACGCTAGTGAGTTAGGAAGGAGGAAGGTTGTATTTAAAGGAAGTGTACACGCATTTGCGTGGAGGGAGAGTGAACAACCATTCTGTAAAAAAAAACTCAATACATTCGACCGCGAACCCCTATCTTCGTGTCATCAGCAGTATAGTCTACTGCGATAATGGCGCCTTAGACAATGCGGCCACCGAAGCAGGTCTGATCATCTAAGTTTGGGTGTGTTGTTTTTTCAGTCCACGTCTCCCGTGAATGATGTCACAGTCGTTACCGAGGAAGAACATCATCTTACATCGTATATGGGAGTTATTCTGCTGAATTTAGTGACGGCCAAGGTGGAAGACTCGGCTCGAGGTTAGTTCTAGCTTTTCTCAAGGCGATACCCACAGGTTTATTCGCATTCGACAGTTCTAAATCGCCGATTGACACGCATTGATAATTGTTAGAGATTCGAAATGAAAAGTGGTATTCAAAGAATCCTTTTTTATTAGAAATCTAGGAAACTACAACTCAAGGAAAAAAACAACATAGATGACTGATGGATTAAATAGCCACGCTATTATATTTGTTAATCACAGTTACAGCCTCTTCTAAGTATTACATTATTTAAATTGAAAAATGACACCTGGACACGGGAATCGAGCCCGGAACCTTTGGCTTAGTACGCCAATGCTCTAACCACATATAGGCCTACATCCAGGAATCGCCCCGTACCCAGGGTCATTCTTTACTCATATTTTAAGGCAGCATCTGTAATGAACGTGCGGAAATTATCAGCTACATAATTATGCCATTTTTCAACTTAAGGAATACGATATTTAGATGCGGCTATAACCGTAATTAACAAACATATCTAGGATATTTAATACATCATTACGTACTCATTCGTACAGTTGTAATTGTACTATTGGCAGCATAAAGCCCTCCATATTTGAAGGTGGCTGCGTTATATGATAGCTCGCGATCTTAATTGATCGCTCATATGTAGCTGACTATTTCATCACGTCCATCACAGACTCTGCCTTAAAATATGAGTGAGGAATTACCCTGGGCACGGGACAACTCCGGGATAGCTCAGTGGTTAGAGCCAAAGGTATCGGGTTAGATTCCCATGTCCATGTATCATTTTTAAATTTAAAGAATATAGAAGACTAAGATTGGAATTTTAAAAAACAACCAACAAGCCAAAGATTAAAATTCCTCTCACTGCACCCTATCACAACTAAATATCTATTATTATTACTCAATAACCTACTTATATTTCAGGCTCGTAAATCGAAATTAATCTTTCACCCTATTATACGAGTAACTGACCAACCTTTTTCCAGGAATAACATGAAGAAAAGCCTTGTTATCCCCGACTAAGCCTCAGGAGTTCATTAGTAGCTGTTGGATGCTGTAAGGAAGAAGAGAATTTCCTCTATAATCCTGAGCTGTCGGAGTTTATTAGTCTAAACAAGAGATTTTCAACCTTTTTTCAAAGCACTGTACACTGAACAAGGCTCTAAAATTATTAAGACACACCATACATTTTTAGGGAGAGATTTTATCGCAAAAAAGTTATAAGATTAGTTTAAAAAAGCTCAATAGCTAAATTTCTAATAGTTGTGTTATTTTAAAATAAACAATGTTGATAGTTAGTTTAAAAATATTTATTTTTATTCCCCAATGTTTTTTTTCTCGATTCTTTTCGACCTTCCCCCAAGCTCCTGTGACACACATAAGTCCTCTGGCACACCAGTTGAAAAACGCTGGTCTTAAGCCACGAGTCGACAACTGGGCGGTCTCACGGATATTTTCAATCGATCACTCAATAAAACTACATTGTGATTAAAAGTCGATATTTGAGTCTTCTATACCAGCAAATAAATCAAGTACTTAAAAATAATTTTTAAGTGAGACTAAAATAACCCTGATCGCTCATAATCGGTAATGTTATAGGAAATTTTAAATAATTTAGTATGGAAATATATATCTTTAGCACCGCATCTTACTACCCGTTCGGGTTATACGCTTATGTACTAATTACGCTATTGGTTTTAGGTATTAGGAAGGTTATATTTAGAGGAAGTATATCCACATTTGCGTGAAGAGAGTGGAAAACCCTTGGAAAACCCTCTTGGAAAAACCACCCTCAGTACACCTGACCGAGATTCAAACCTCAATCTCCCCATCATCGGCAGTCCAGTCTACTGCGAAAGTAGCACCTTAGACCATGCAGCCACCGAAAGCTAGGGACACAATATTTTGAGAAAAGATTATACTCAAGGAATGGGTAATATGTAAGCCTATAAAAAATAAATAAAGCAAAAGTAAAGAGAATAAACGATTGATGATCACAAGACCTTTGATAAGTTTATATTATGTTGATTGGGACCTAAAAAGGCACCTGACCCTCGGTCTAAGCTCTTAAACGCAGGCATCAATGGACACGTGGACTCAAAGTCAGTCTAATCTAGTCTGGTTTACCGCTGGAGAGGTTAGGGTTCGAATCCTGGTCGAACGTTATGATTATGTTTTTCTCTAGATGGTTTCTCATTATTCCTCCACGCAAATGCATATATATATATATCTCTTATAAATTCTATCTTCCTCAACTTCCTATATTAGCGTAATTAAAATGTTCACAGCCCGGATAGGTAATAAGACGCGATGTGATAAAAAGTAATTAAAGTAAGTAATTAGTTTACATGTAATGAGAAAAGAAGCGAAATAATAACCTAGCTCGAGTTGCACCAATGAAACCATAATCATACAATCTATTAATTAGAAGCTCCAGAAAGAGGGTACCATTAGTGAGACAACCTTGTAATATCTGTATATCTAGATCGCTGTAGCTGACGTCATGGAGATGCTAATGTATTCCAGGCAGATAATTCTCACTTTCCTCACGGGATGGTTCCCATTCATATCACGAGCAAGGCGGCTGTCATCACACTAAAGTACATATCGAGAATATTGCCCTACCACAGCAATACAACACATATGCCGGTTTAGTTGGAAGTTGGTATGTTACAGGACAAGAAGCTCAGATTTACTTTAGGGCGAGAATATTAGATACTTTCTAGGGCGAGCATACTACCTAAACACCAGGGTGAACCCCAAAGATAAACATCAGGGCGAGCAGCTAAGATAGACACCAAGGCGAGCAGTTATAATAAACACCAAGGCGAGCAGCTAAGACAGACATCAAGGCGAGCAGTTATAATAAACACCAAGGCGAGCAGCTAAGACAGACATCAAGGCGAGCAGTTATAATAAACATCAGGGCGAGCAGCTAAGATAGACACCAAGGCGAGCAGTTATAATAAACATCAGAGCGAGCAGCTAGGATAGACACCAGGGCGAGCAGCTAAGATAGACACCAAGGCGAGCAGTTATAATAAACATCAGGGCGAGTAGCTAAGATGACTTAGATGCAATATATCACCGTAATTCTCCCCACACTATCGCCCTTATTTTAAAATTACGCACCTCATCCTTATCCCTGAGATTATACTGTTCATAAAATAAATACCAGGTCTACCATCTGGGAGCTTTTTTAAAGTTTATTTAAGTGTGATCACGAATCAAATCTATTTATTTGGAGTCAAAATAGATGTGACAAGCTTAAACACAAAGCAAAAAAAAAAAACTTAAATAAAATAAAAAACTATTTTTGATCAGAAAAATAATACTTTAAATTCAAATTAGATTAGTTACTAAAGCACCGGCTGTTAAATTAATAATATTTTTTTAAATATTTTAGCTGTGTGGGGTGAAGCAAGAGCATTTGCCTCTAGTAGTCTATATCCTAGCAACCCGTGCCAATGATATCATTATCCTATAGAGTATAGCACACACAAAAAGAAACACGATAGAAATGAAGGATAATGTATGTTGGGAACCACCTCCTTAGGAAATCCGAATGCTCCGAATGCAGTTAACGCAGTACACTAAATAAATCCAATACGTACGGTCCATTAGACATCATTCTCGCAATATACTAGACTACTAATGCCGGGGAGATTGGGGTTCGATTCCCGGTCAGATGTACTGAGGATGATTTTACCTAAATGATTTTTCACCCAAATATGCGTACATTTATTATAAATTCAACCTTCCTCGTCCTTAACACATTAGCCTAATTATTTAATACGCACGGGTAGTAAAAGACTGCGACAAAAAAAATTAAATGTGAATGCAGAGCTGTTATACAGTAGTCCGCTACTCCCCTGAAAGCTTGCGGAGTCTTTGGTGAACTTATACGGAGTTGTTCGCATGTGATTGCTAACGATTATACCGGGAATTAAAGACCGCCTGTTGACAGGTCCATCTTTGTTAATAATAGTCCATGTGACACAGCAGTCTCAGGCGAATGGACAACGCGTGTGTACAAGACCCTACCGGGCTGCGCGCATATTTACACTAATGACGTTGGGATGAAGTAGGTAGAACCAGTAGCGTACCCACGGGGGGGCTTGAAGGGGCTCAAGGCCCCCCTACCGTAGTTTGGGGATGCCCCGAGATCCACGCAGATCCGAAGAGAAAATAAAATAGGGGGGGGGGCCGCGAGGGGCGGGTTATGACCAGTTATACTATTATATATAGTCGACGATTTTTGTGACAGTAGGCCTATGTGACGGTTAAGTCAACTTTAACGTAGGCCTATTTATTTATTATTTTGTTGAATTATCACGTTTATAATTGTAAAAATATAAATGATCAAGTTGACAAATACCAATAAAAACCTTCCAAAAACGTTTCTAGGTGTATATGATGGTTAAAAAAAATTGCCTCCGGCTGTTAGGGCAGACCTCTCCCCCTCCTTGAGCCACCCTTACTTCGAATTTGCGCGGAGGGAGATTGGGGACACTGTTCAGGGAAACAATCTTCAGTACACTGACCTCACAAACCAAACAATACGAGATTGACTCCTTTGTACGCGCGGGTATGTGTGTGTAGTAGAAAAGGGGTTCCCAATCTTTTTAGAGCAAAGGAGCCCTAGCGCCAGAAAAAAAATACATGCTAGAGCCCAAATAAAAAATGTCACACTAATATTATGAACATTCAAAACGACAGTTAAATTCTCCAAGTATAAAACAAACGGGAAACATAATGTTCTGGCTGCTAAATATTGCCTCATGTTGTCACTGTGTAAGGCCGCCTGACGTAGGGTGAGACAGCTCAAACCAGTTATCATCCACTTTCACTGCACCTAAAGAGCTGAAAATTGTCACATTGACTCAGTTCCGGTGACAATACAATATATTAAAATTGGAGGCTTAAGATCCTTGTAATAACTTCACTTGGTAAAAAATGTCGCTATAACTAAAACACCTAAAAATAATAAACAATTTAAAAACAAATTTGTTAAAAAAAATAAAAACTTCTATTCAAAGTACTGTAGAGTCTCGTAAGCTCAACAACTCGACATTCCGTATAACTCGACACACGCATGCAGTTGTTGGCGCCAGTCATCACAATCCAAGATCATTCAAATGTATAAGCTCTCAGTTTGTTTGTGTAATTCGAGTGGAACAGTCGTGCTGTGGTGTTTTTACAAGTACTGTGTTTGCTAGTTTTCCAATTGATTCGAATAACACATTTCTGAACCGTACAATACTATAGTACAGTACAACCTGTACCTATAATATTCGATATTGTACTGTGATTCATCCTTGTTTAGTAAACATTACATAATAAACATACATCTTATGCAAGTTCATTCGTAAAACTCGACACCATCTCAGTCCACATTATGTAATTTCCAAGACTCTACTGTACGTTGAACTAAAAAAAAAAAAATCATTTTATAATCGCAGCCATTTGTATTTTAAACAGAAGCGATTAGAGCATTTTATTACTCAAATTCATCGATGGTATATGCGGGAGCTAAATATGAACTAACAAGTGGGAAAGTTACAAAAATCCTTCTGTTTAGACCAAAATTGCTATGATTAGAATAGAAAAATAAAATCTACTTTCTTTTTAGTTTGAATTTTTTAAATATGAAGGACAAGGTTTTGTTGCGCCTAAGTGCCCGTTGTAAGCAGTGGATGAAACCGGTACAAATGAAAATAAATAACCGGAAAAAGACGCATTACATTTTTTAACTACACAGGTTTGGTAAAGTCACATAACGTCAAACAAGAGAGAATCTCGAACCAAGTCAAAATTGGTCCGAGATCATTTTTTCCATATATTTAAGTGAAGTGAAATCCACTTACATAAACATTAATTTAAAGTAAAGTCCAATTTTCATATAAAGGGCCTTACCTGTATAATAATAATAATAATAATAATAATAATAATAATAATATCAATACCTATAAAATAACAATATTAAAATGATCAAATGTTATCAATTTGGGCGGCAAGAATATGTTTGTAATTTCTAAGAAGCTCTATCTATGAAAATTGGACTGTATATTCTAAGTCAAGTGAAAGAGTTACGTCATGAAGTTTCTCCCCCCCGCTGCACCACTCCAGTCACACACCACTCCGCCCACACACACTTTTAACAATGCATGTTTTTATGAGTGCAATTATTTGTTACTAGTAGTTGCGTAAAACATTTCGTCTGTTCCGTTTTGATATACCCACAAATTATATGTTTACATTGGGGGGAGGAGGGGGACATCACAGTAGCCCCCCACATGCACAAACGTAAAGTGAACTCGTGATACTTTGTTTACTCGTGAGAGGCCAACTTGACGGAACAAGGAACAAACGATCGAAACCATAATAATTTCCATATTTTTAAAAGTTTGTGTACAAAAGGGGAGGGGAAGACACTACCGTAAAGTTGGCCCCTCAAGAAAGTAAACATAATCGGTTTTTTGGAAGAATAAATGCGGAACAATCCGGGACAAGCGAGGAACAAACGATCGTAACGATAAAAATGTCAATTTTCAAAATGTGGAAGGAGAAGGGCTACCGTGAAGTTTCCCCCCTCTCCCCATGTAAACCATACCATATGTGGGCCTATAAAAAAACGGAACAAATGAGAATTTATTCGGAACAAACTATTGCAATCATAAAAACATGGCTCTTTACGAGTGGTGAGGCCAACTTCACGGACGTCACGAGGGTGTGCCCACCCATTTGCCACTTGAGAGACTTGTGTTGAGAAGGTCAACAACTACTGTCAGCCTACACACACTTAGTCTAGCGGGACTATTGCACTCGTGAGCTAATCAACACATTAACACTCCATTTGGCATTCAGGGCCTGGATTCACTAACGGGAGCAAATCTGCTCCGGCGCAAGTATAGAAATGGCGCAACTTTGCGCCCAAGATGCNCGTAAAGTTGGCCCCTCAAGAAAGTAAACATAATCGGTTTTTTGGAAGAATAAATGCGGAACAATCCGGGACAAGCGAGGAACAAACGATCGTAACGATAAAAATGTCAATTTTCAAAATGTGGAAGGAGAAGGGCTACCGTGAAGTTTCCCCCCTCTCCCCATGTAAACCATACCATATGTGGGCCTATAAAAAAACGGAACAAATGAGAATTTATTCGGAACAAACTATTGCAATCATAAAAACATGGCTCTTTACGAGTGGTGAGGCCAACTTCACGGACGTCACGAGGGTGTGCCCACCCATTTGCCACTTGACAGACTTGTGTTGAGAAGGTCAACTACTACTGTCAGCCTACACACACTTGGTATAGCGGGACTATTGCACTCGTGAGCTAATCAACACATTAACACTCCATTTGGCATTCAGATGGCTACTGAGCGAGTTAAGGGACTTCACTGGCATTCCCCCCCCCCTGTGCTTTGAATCTTACCATTCGCCCGGTATAGCAGCATATTTACACTAACAAGGTTGGGCCGAGGAAGGCAAAGTTTAGAGGAAGTGTACCCGCATGAGTGGGGGAGAGAATGGGAATTCATTTATAGGTAGTCCGGCACCTGTGTGAGTTTTTTTTTCTCCCCTTATTTACCAACCATAAATATATTATTGACTGTGTAAGCTAATGGTTTGTCCTGTTACCGAAATGGTTTCGACTCCTGTCACTTGAATTGGATATGTATTGTCTTCGTTTACGTTAATTCTTAATATTGACTCTATTTTTTTCGAGTTGGAAAATTTGCGAGGTCTGCTGTAGCCATCACACAGGGGGGTGGATGAACATACGTAATATTATACTGTGAAGGCTAATATAATGTTCTTTTTTAAAAAGAGGAAGAAAAGTTGCGAGGAAAAACCAAACACGTATCACAGCAACGCTGTAGAATAGTGCAATTAAATTAACTTAATACCCGAAGAAGAAAAAAAAAGCAGTTTCGGTATCTTTGATTTTTTGATCGCAACGTTCTAGAAACGCTAATTCCAAGAAAAGATTTGTTGTTGTAATAAATATATATATGTTAGCTAACGTGTATGATGGATTAAGGAGACTGGGATTCGATTACCAGTCGGGTACAGTGGAGGTTCCTTTTTCCTTGCAATGCGAGTACCATTCCCTCTACTGGAAACTGAATTATTTCTTACAGATTAACCATTCTCAACCTGTTGCCATAAAATAGATTATTTAAGTTACGTATAGTTGGCACATTGGTGATAAAACTTACAAATAAAATAAATTGTAAACCTAGAATATACTCTCCCCATTCAATTGTAATACTGTATTTTATTATGGCGTATCTTTTTATTTGGGGTTCTTTCATTGCTGATTTTAATAATAAGTCATAAATATGATTGATTAGTTTAATTCACTGTTGTTATGAATCTGAACAACCGGGATCTGCAATCTGATATCACACGTGCTGCTAATTCTCTTTATAGGGAGTTGTGCTGGGTGGGTTGTGTGTGAGTCATGCTTGTTCCCTGAATGTGTCCGGCGCGGAATGTGTAAAGTTGCGATTAAGTTTCGATGATTTCGATGAAAATGTGTGTTTATTTTCATGTTAGATCAGATCTTATTATATCTATCTATCTATTTATCTATATATTTATCAAAAAGGACGTATAAAATATAATTACATAATTTTAATTAGAGTATTAATCACGTGTTCTCCTGAAGAAGTATATACTGTTACCTGAGCTAGCTATTTACCCTGCAGCAGTATCTTGTGTTACCTGAGCTAGCTATGTACCCTGCAGCAGTATCTATTGTTACCTGAGCTAGCTATGTACCCTGTAGCAGTATCTAGTGTTACCTGAGCTAGCTATGTACTCTGCAGCAGTATCTAGTGTTACCTGAGCTAGCTATGTACCCTGTAGCAGTATATAGTGTTACCTGAGCTAGCTATGTACCCTGCAGCAGTATATAGGGTTTCCTGAGCTAGCTATGTACCCTGTAGACGTATCTAGTCTTTCCTGAGCTAGCTATGTACCCTGCAGCAGTATCTAGTGTTACCTGAGCTAGCTATGTACCCTGCAGCAGTATATAGTGTTACTTGAGCTAGCTATGTACCCTGCAGCAGTATATAGGGTTTCCTGAGCTAGCTATGTACCCTGTAGACGTATCTAGTCTTTCCTGAGCTAGCTATGTACCCTGCAGCAGTATCTAGTGTTACCTGAGCTAGCTATGTACCCTGTAGCAGTATATAGTGTTACCTGAGCTAGCTATACACCCTGTAGCCGTATCTAGTATTACCTGAGCTAGCCACGTCTCCTGCAGCAGTATCTGGTCGAGGGCGACCTCCAGCACGGAGTCCAGGATTCTGAGACTCCCGACAATGTCCGACTCTTCATCACAAGCGACAATGCACTGGCCCACCATGTCAGGGGGGCGATTCTTCATGACTCGCGAAACTTCGTAAATGGACACCACAACAAGAGGTACCACCCCGAGTAGGGGTAAACGTCAACAAGTTTTTGATTTTATAGGATCGACAAGAAAGTGGAAGCTCGTTTCAGTTCAGCGTCACCATTTTTTTCCCCAGTCACTCAGCGCAAGTTACGGATTATTATCATCTGGACCACACTTCACTCCTTAACTAAGACGTTGAACTTTATTTGTATACTAAACTCGGAACCACTTATACCTAATTTTCTTTTGGAGCACGTGAATACTAAGATTATTAAGACCCCGGTGAGATTCTAAAACTAAATCTTTGAGGGGCGAGATTGGTCACTGCCCAAAGGTATAACGTCTCAATAATAATGTCACGACAGAGTTCTGGAAGCTGGAAATAAACTCGTAGAAGAATAAAACCAGTCAAATTTGAAAGTAATCCAATTCCTTCAATCCAGGCCTGCTGACAGTTTTTGTTGTTGCAAACGATACGTTTATTGCCAACTTTCCCCTACTATTTATCCCGCGAGTGAAAGAAGCCCCAGTGTCCGCGTCCTGGGAATTTCAGAGACTGTCTAATCGGCTGGTCTGCCCGTAGGAGGGGGAGGGTTACTCGGTAATCTAATTAGCGCGGTGTCTGCAACCTAATTACCAACTTTGTCCCAAGTCACCGCGATGACTGCACGTCACTGGTAGCGGGGCGAGTCCCGGAGATGGCTAGCATGTGCAGCGGTTGGGAAGACGTCAATTAATAATCAGTACTTGTATGAAAACATATAAAAATGTATATATAAATGAATTTTTTTGTGCAAGATCTGATTATTCTTATAATATTCCTACAAAATGTTGTCTCACCTAATTAAGTTTTAAAATCAGTTCCACTCCCTCCTTCAAAGAGAGTTATCAAATTCACCGAATTACTAATCCTTTTTTCTCATAATGTTTTCATAAATGTTTTATTAATTTTCCCTAGCCACTAAAATGAGAAAATCAATACTTTTTTCCAACACGTCTTATTACTCGCCCGAACTATATGCATTTTTAACTGAGCTAATAATGTAAGGATGCGTTAGGTAGAATTTATAGTAAATGTACTCTTATTTGCTTGGCTAAAGCGTGAAACAATTTAGGTAAAACCATTCTCAGTGCACCCGTCCCTAGATTCCAACCTCGATCTTCCCGTCCCCGGAGAACCATACCGGATCAAACTGACTTAATGTCCGTGCCCACCGATGCGGGTAAGGGGACATGCATGTATTATGTAACGTAATTTTAGGCCTTTTTAGACCCCTCTCTCCCTTATCACGCTCCGTAACGCTTTGGCAACCTCCTCCCCCTCTTACGTAACGCTTCCAGTTTCAACTATAAAAAACACCTTTTCCTCATGTCATTTTCGAATGGGGTGGGGTTTTTTTTTAGTAGACTAGTTATTTTCACGTCGGATCTTATAAGTTTAAAATAAATAAGATTATTGAATAAAGGATGCTATTTCTAGTCAAACCGTTTTATTTATATTTAAAAAAAAACACGTTTTTAAAAGTGTGGAAAAGCTTAAGTTTATACATGACTAGATCATTTTTTTTTAAACATCTTCATTACGTTACGCTAACCTAAACCCCCCCTCCCTCCCCTATGTCACGCAGAGTAACGTTACGGTGGACCGCCCCCCTCCCCCTGTGCATCACGTAATACATGTATGGCCACTAAGGAGGCGTCCTTAAATTACGTAAAGGGGGTTCAGTATTTTCTTTCAAGGGTAAAGTAGGGGGTGTCAGAATCCCTCTTACAAGGGTAAAGGAGGGGGTTATTAGAATCCATCTTACGTAAGATTATTTTATCAATTTTTATGGCGAAACAAAATAAAAATTGTCTGAAAATAAATGTATTAATTACAAAATTCCACTTAAATTTAATTTACTTATCATGTGTTACACCTAATTTTACCGAAATTAAAGAATTCTAAAATTTCATACCACTCAATTTAATACCAACTCTTATGTCTAAAAAAATAATCTAATTTATGAAATCATAAAAATTACGTAAGATAGAGTGGAAACGCGAAAGGGGGGATGTCAAAAATCATGGAAAAAAAACCCTTACGTTGTAATTTAAGAAAGGCCCCTAAATGTAAAATAAATATAGGAATTGGAAAGCTAATTTATTTATGTTTAGAATTATATAGAAGTATAAATATGTTAGTAATGTTATTAGTAAACACTGTTTAAGCTTAATAAACTATAAAGATAGATTAAATTGCTAAGTTAATATATTTGTTAGTTACGGTTATAGCCGCACTTAAATATCATATTCTTTAAATTGAAAATTGATACCTGGTTCGATTCCCGTGTTCAGGCGTCATTTTTCAATTAAAAGAATATAAATAACTATAAAGTAAAGATGTATTTATAGTGTTCAAACCAACAAGTGATACATTGGGAGTACTTGGGACTACTTGTTTAGTGATACAGTCCGATCATTGTCTGTTTGGTAAACAATGACAGCTCCCAGAAACTTCCCGATAGTGCAAACTTTTAAAGCACACAAGTTTTTAATGAATCATCTCACTAATGATGGGACAGGCGTCACACAAACACACAAGGTGACTAACACGGTCTAATGTTTCCTCTCTTCAACCAAAATACACAACGCACCAAAACCCACAAGCGCTTGGACAGGGATGGGAAAACTTTTATTCAAAAAGATATTTAACACAAGCACACAAGAATTCAGGGACACAAGCATTTTACTGAATCAGTGAGCACGCGGGCTAAATGTGATACTTATTAAGTCTGGTTTGCCGACGACGGGTAAGACGGGGTTCGAATCTCAGCCGGGCATACTAAGATTTTTTTTTTCTAAACGATTTATCCCTCTTCCTCCACGCAAATACATTTCATCTCAATTAGGTAAACATTTCTCAGACCTACCCCATAAACGTCAAAATGATACAAGTCCAAACATATGGTGCTAAAAATAGTAATGATGATGATGATGATGATGATGATGATGAACCCGTAGGTTGGTTTGATGCACTTCCCATCCAGCTAGTGCTTGATAAGCGCTCATGCCTTCGGATGGTTAGTGTTGTCTGCACCATCTGGTAGAAAGCACGCGTACTAGAGACGTGCAAAATATGTTGTGCTACCTACCTACCTACCTACCTTGTCTAACACCTGTTCAATGC
This sequence comes from Timema bartmani, assembly GCA_902151455.1. Classification (NCBI taxonomy): domain Eukaryota; kingdom Metazoa; phylum Arthropoda; class Insecta; order Phasmatodea; family Timematidae; genus Timema; species Timema bartmani. Next base: position 90,498 of record CABFWB010001891.1, on the reverse strand, counting down.
CAAACCATTCGATGTTGCCATGCAAAATATCTGGTCCGTACAACTACAGTAGCCCCATAACTTCTTTGGTGCTGACTGACAGCTCACAGCTGACTTCTGACAGTCAACATTTAGGTATATACCTAAATTTTGACTGTCAGAAGTGACAGCTGATAAACACATGTTTTTGCAGATCATATGGTTCGGCGTAGGGATGCATAATTTGGTCTGGTAACTTTTTAAAACCGTCAGCTGTCAGCTGTGAGCTGTCAGTCAGCACCAAAGAAGTCATGGGGCTACTGTACCTAGCATGAAACCGCATTGCACACCCCAAATCTTGCCAGTTTTTTCACGCACCCTCTCAATTAAGACTCTCCCAAAAACTTTACCTGGAATACTCAAACTAATTGCCTTATGATTCTTACATTAATTCTTAACTGCCTTTGCCTTTGTACAAAGAAACAATGACAGCATTTTTCCAGTCATTGAAAATGTTCGAAATCCCAGCACACACATTGAACAACTCACACAGTCTGTCAAAAAGTATCATATTTTAAATATAATGATTTTACATAACGTCAAATATCTAGTATTTTCCTGCATCATTGGGCACGCGGATTAACCGTCAGGTTCTTTTAGTCTAGTTTGCCGGTGTCGGGGAGGTGAGGGTTCGAATTCCAGCCGGATGTATATAGAAGTGATTTTTATTATATGGTTTCCCCACATAGTCTTCTCACAAATTGACTCTAAATTATATCTTCTTAATCCCTTACCTACCAGAGTGATTAAACGGTGCCTAATCCAGGCGGGTAGTAAAACGCGCTGTAAAAACAAAAGTATTGAACAGGGGTCGGCAACCTACGTTACGCGTGCCAAGAGTGGCATGTGGAACGATTTTCAATGGCACGCTGAGCGATTTGAATAAAAATAACATAAAACCTTAATTTCTTAATAAAAGCCAATGATGTGAGTTATAATAATTCTAATTACAAGGGGTTTTATAATTCAATGGGTTTGTTTCAAAATTTCAAAATAATATCTCCAGAACTTAAATTTTGCAAAACACATTTATAACTTTTGTATTTATTTTGATTATTCTGATTTGTATTAAAATATTAAATATTCAAGAAACTTTAGTTGTTTAATATATTCGATTTAGAAACATGTTGTTACATTTACATTTTACAGAATCACCTTAAATATGTTTTAGCAGCTGTACTAGTTAACCAGTATAAAATATAAACAATTTGGGTGGGCTTGGGTTGGTTGGCACGCTGAGCGACTTTGCGATATTACTTCGGCACAACAATACTAAAAGGTTGCCGACCCCTGTTATAGAATATCAAACACGTTTCTATAGACTGTAGCCCACAGCACTCCCCGAGTTTGTGAGTCCGGCAATCGGACTAATTTCAGTTTGAGAATCCCCACCACACACATATAAATAATTAATATCTCAATATATTTTACAGCTATCAAAATTGACATCCGTAGAACTTGTAGCTTTTCTGATTATTAATAAGCATAGCACAAAGGGTATTGATGGGGGAGTTTTAAAAGGAAATGCACCCCCATTAACGAGAGATACAGAAGATAAGCAAACCCCTCCTAATGCACTCGACCAAGATACGAACCTCGACCAGTCGATTAGTCTCCGGTGTATGAGAACTTGACACTTTAATGGGGGAGAAAAAAAAACTTGTGTAAATACTTCGTGCAGAATACAACCAATATTTCTATCATTTTATTGAAAACTTAATATAAATGTGTGTCTTTCAAAGGCGTGACCGTTTCAAGCAATGGTGTAATTAGCTATTCTGGCCGTCAACTATGAGTCTTTCTGTGAACAATGCTTATGTCAGCATCACTACAGTCTGTTTTTGTTAAGAAGAACAATTTGGTGACCTGGTGGTCTAGGGGTAAGGTGTCAGACTTCTGTGCTGAGGGTCCGGGGTTCAATCCTCGGTCCCGGCACAGATTTATCTGATTGCCAAACCCTTCCTTCACCTCTGACAAGACGTGTATTAATCACAACTTGTGAATGTGAGGAATGCCAGGCCTCCACCGTGGTTCGGATTCCACGTTAAACTGTAGGTCCTCCATTTCATCCCATAATCACCCTACCATTACACATTAGCGTAAGTGCGTATAACCCGAACGGGTAGTAAGACGCGGTGCTAATAATAATAATAATAATAATAATAATAAGAACAATTTATAGACTACAAATAATTTTGGCAGTCAGCATTGTCAACATTTTAAGAAATTATTTGAATTATTTTATAGAAATTGATAATGTCTATCAAAATATCGATTTTGATGGGTTTCCCAACTTATAAATACACATTTTATTTCCCCTAGAAATCAATAAACGTCACCTAACTCTCCCTATGTAGGCCTACTTTTTTTAAGCACCTTGTCTTACTACCCGTTTGAGTTATACGATTATGTTCTAGTATTACGCTAAAATGTTTTAGGGATGAGCAAAGCTGTATTTATAGGAACTGTTCCCCGAATTTGTATAAAGAGAGAGTGGCGAACCATTTTGGAAAAACCACTTTCAATACTACCGACCTAGGTTCGAACTTCGAGCTCCCCGTCGTCGGCAGTCTAGTCTGTGAGAGTAGCGCCTTAGACCATGCGGCCACAGAAGTGGGTCAAATTTTGTTCTTACAGTTTTAATATGAATTATAGTGAACATCTAATGACTAAGCCAAAAGTTAAAATAGGAATACAAAAAATGCCGGCGCCTTTCTGGAAACTATTGGTTTAGTATAAAAAATATTCCAGATAAAATGATTGCATCTTTAATAATGGTACAACTTTGCAATGAAGTTTTCTCGTACTTCAAAATAGTTGCGGATGTATATCAATATTAGAGATATCTGCTTTTGTAAAAAAAACGGTACGCTTTAAGTCGTTTCTACGGAAAAATGAAACATACAATGCAAAGATACAAAAATTTAACCGAAATCATTAGAGCCTATTTCAAGAAAATCATGTTTTTCTCTTTCTATTGTTCAGTAAACTGTCCTCAACTTTAGGAGTAGATCAATGACAATTCCAAAAAACCCTTTGAGAAACCCTACGAAAAACCTAAATTTAATCCCGATCGGTAAAACGGTTTCGGCTCTAGGCCGAGTAACAGATAGACAGATGATATCACGAAACCCAGGTTTTTTTTGTCCAAGGGGGTCATGAAACGTCTACGTCCATCAAATTTTAGAATTCAAATTTTTTGTTTACGATCACAATACTTACTCTCCCCAAAGGTATGCGAGAAAGTTATAAAGATTGAGCTAGGAATGAGTATGCGGCGAGTTGGCAACCCTGCCTAGGTCAAGTACTGTTAGTACATCCGGAGGAAATACTAGCCTTCCCTTCATCTTATTAGTGAGCACACGTGGTAAGTTGCTAAGAGGTGGTGATGGTCCCCGCTCCCTTGTTCTTCCTGAACAGTTTACTTGGATTCTGCTAAGGCCCAGTCTACAACAGTCGCACTCGCAACACGTGCTATGTTTGTCTTCGGTCTTCGGCCTAAACAAATACTATCTACAATAAAATGTCAGTAATTATTTCAACTAATATGACTCCATCATCAAAGCCATATTTAAGTTTACAAACATGAGTTTTTTTTAGCACCGCGTCTTACTACCCATTCGGTTTATACGATTATGTACTAATTATGCTTATGGTTTTAAGGATGATGAAGGCTATATTTATATAAATTGTATCCGCGTTTGTGTAGTGTGTGGAGAATTATTTTGGAAAAAAAAACCCACCCTCAGTAGGGTCTACACCCGATCTAGAGTCGAACCTCGATTTTTCCGTCATCAGCAGTGTAGCCTAATGAAAGAGTAGCGCCTTAGACCATGCGACCACCGAAAGGGGAACTTATTAAATTATTACTCTTATTAAATCATTTAAAATACAATACCTTTTAATATATTTTGACGGACTGTTATGCTTGATAAAATAACTAATTATTCTAGATGAATATAGTAGTACGCCTAGATTTGTTTCTGATTGCCTGAACGCAAGCCAGCGCAACTAAATAAACACATAAGCTGGGTATCGTTCATCTCCTTCCGACAAGCGGGTCCGACATACGACCGCGCTTGCGTATGCTTCAGTAGACAGTCAATATTACTAGTTTGAGTCAGACAAGCGGGTGCGATTTTCGCGGTCAACATTGCTACTATCTATTAAGTGTCTTGACGTATAATTACATAAAGGCATTATTAGTAACTAATATAACTGTCAAAAACCGTTCTTCCAACCATAATCCCACTATAGCTGCATTCAATGACAACAATCTTGTGTGATGATAACAGGTGTAAGTTTACAACGATGTCATATGCTTGTAAAGTCAAATTATCATATGAAGATCCCTATCTGGCAACTAGAAAATCTAATAGCTTTATTTTAACGTATTCATACGTCAAGTCATTTGATATTAAGCTGTCACTTTTTTTTTAGTTACTATCACTACCTATAAAATGACACTAACAACCTTAAAATGTTATCACTGTTGAAAAATGGGGTTGTATTTTCTAAAAGTTTCTTCCTACGAAAATCCTACTATAGCTTATAGGCGTGTAAAGGTATCTATATTTAAAGTTGTTATTAAATTAACATTTTGACCATAAATAAATGAAAATTTTAAGTCGCAGAGGATATCACAGCACGAAATTATTTTTTATCCGCGAATGAACCAAAGAAAAATTAATGGTATTTGTTTTTACTGATCCTCAGCAAAGAGAAGAAAAAAAATTTCCCGCACTTTTTTTCAAAATACAAACATAGCTTCAAGTGATGTTTTTGCGGACGTGAAGGAGCGAACCCACGAACCGGTTTCGGTCTGCGGACCATTGCTTGGGAAACACTGACTGACTAAACCTAAGTCACAGACAAGGTATACATCAGACCCACAGCCTTCGGGTTAAAATGGCTGATCTCATTAGGAGAGCTTGAATCCTTCAACTTGGTATCACTGGGTGCCATCAAGGGTAATTAAAAAAAAGAAGCTAATTTTAAACATGCTTTCACAAGAGAGAAGTAGACAAATATTCTCGAGTCGATCGGCTAGATTCCACAAAGCTAGGTTCAGGTAAAGACTCAACCTCCTCTTCAACATATTCCTACCTCGCAAATAGCCTACTCATACTGTTAAAAGTGAGTCGTTTAGCAACTGCACATCTGGAAATTGTTTTTATCACTGAGCATTGACACTAGCGAACCCCAGTGTTGATGGACTCAACCTGGCTCCTCAAGGAGCAAAGCGAAACTTCCGTAAGGCTGAGGATCTGGTGTCTTGTCCACCTTTGTCTATGACCTAGTGATATTTCTTAGCGAGGATGTGTCAGACCTAGTCAGCCCCATGATCAGAACCAAACCTCTTCTGACACATCTGTTTTAAGCTGCCCTACCCTGACATTTCCTTTGACGTGGAATGGCGGTAGGAAGGGTAAGTATACGCCATATACGGCAGGGGAGGTGGTGACAGCTAGCAGAAGGTTCTTTGTTGCAAACATTGGCTGAAAGTTCAATTCAGAAATAAATATATTTTCTTGGTAATAATTTTAATGACTATATTCTATACATCCTTTTTGATTAATTTAGCGATATGATAAGATCTGATATAACGTGGTAATACTTGAAATGTATTATTATTTAACGATACCTTTAGCATTAAATGTCAACGTGAGGCAGCATCCTTCTGTCACTATCGATCGGCCACCCAGGCGAAATCTTCTTGGAAAGCAAGTCAGGGAGGGGCACAAAGACTGCTGAATCCCGTCACTCGAGGAATGTTCTAGAAGCTAAGACTCCGTAGTTACACCTTTTGGCAAGCGTTGGTCTCGTCACTAGCTGGTAGTCCCCGATCTGTCCGGGTGTTTGTTCGTCATAAGAATACATATTTTCATAGAGATCAGTGAATATTAATCGGAACTTTACGCATTCCACGCCGGGCCCAATCTAGGAGCAATCATGATCCAAACATTTAAGTCGGCACAACTCACGCTAAAGGGAATTAGCAACGCGTGTGATATCTGATTGCTCAGACTCGTAACAACAGTGAATTAAACTAATCAAACACATTTATGGCTTATCATTAAACTCAATAATGAAAGGACCCCAAATAAAATACAGTATTACAATAATGTCAAACGAACGTTGTGGAATTATATTTCATTAGCTACTTTCAGCCAATGTTTGCAATAAATAGCCTTATGATAGATGTCTTAGATCTTAGGAAGGGTGGATAAAAAAAAAGTGTTTTCTCAAAGTTCCTTTCTAATACTTTTACTTGTGTTATAAAAGTTATTGCCTTGGTCCCTGAGATACTTGTACACACAGCTTAGAAGTTAAAATTTTCCCATCTTAAAAAAGTCCAAGAATCCACGTATTTCTGTTGAAATTCCTGGGAAACGAAAGAAAGGTCCTTTTGGGGGCGGAGGGGAGAGCTGTCAATATTGTTAACATTTTAATTAAGATTTGTATTAGTTTATAGGTATTAATATTTATTAAAAAGAACATCTTCAGATCCGATGACTTGACTTCTGGAAAAGTAGATCTAATAACTTTTCTAACGGCTCTTTCTATAAAAATTGGACTGTATAGGAGCATATAATAGATACGTATTTGTGAATCGAATTATGTTATTTAATGTGGGGGTCACAACATGAATTTTATTATCATTTGTATTTTCCTCCTCCCTTGTGTGTTCTCCTATTATCGGACAGCTCTACCCAGTGACGTTATAAACGCACTTTATTTCTGGGGTTTATAAGATTCTGATCGACTATTTTAGTTCCTTAAGAGCCCGTTTCACCCAAAGGATAGTAGCTAACCTACCCGTTTCAGTGGCCGCATGGTTTAAGGCGTCACTCTTACAATAGACTGGATTGTCGATGATGGCAAGATCGGGATTCGAATCCCAGTCGGTTGTACTGAGGGTAATTTTCCTAAATGGTTTTGCACTCTACCTCCTCGCGAATGCGGGTACACTTCCTCTAAATTCAACCTTACTAATCCCTAACACATTAGCGTATAACCCAAACGGGTAGTAATAAGACGCAGTGCTTAAAAAAAGCTATTCTAGGTAAAGAGTGGAATTGGAGCCAGTGAAACCGTTTTAAATACTTATTTAATAAATAATTAATTATATTATTACGTTACTGATACAAAATGTCGCTGTTGACAAGTGAATAATGCAACAGCAAAAAAACGCACTTCAAAACGCTTATTTGTTCGAGCGTTTCTTTTATCTAATGCCCCGTCAGTAAGCTACCCTGAAATTAATTTGGTAAAAAAAAAGAAGTATATTGTTATTTATCGTGTTAAACACCCCTCCAGATAGCCATTTTGAGTAAGTAAGATTGTTTGAGACATTTATTAAAAAGATATTTAAAAGATCAGACATAATTAAATAACCTTTAATTTTTTAGCTAGAATTAAATCACAATTCTGTTTCGAGGCATGACCATATGGCATCAGCATGGCATATGGCAGATCGAGGGCTAGCCTCTCGCTTGATTTCTGGCTACTAATCAAGAGCTCCCGGGTTCGATGACTGGTAGTACCATAGATATTTTTCCAAAGGGGAATTGTTCATATAGTTAATTAGATTTATGTTAAGTTTAAGACTTCTACTGGCATCACAAAATAATCAACATCACCACATTGTACCTCAACCTCAAACCAGTAAAAAACCTGGAATGTCTATTTAAAAAAATCCATCAAACCGTTTCGGCTGTAACCCCCCAGGAATAAACAAACTTGTAAAACTAATCTTTTTTTCTTTCGGGGGCACTTAAAACGTCAAGATTAATTACAATCATTAGGTTTAAACTTTAAAATGTTTTCTATTACAATAATTTATCTATATTAAAAAATAAAAAACTCTGCTTTTCCATAACAAGGCGTTGTTGAGTTTATGTTTAAATAATTATCGCATTTCAAGAGTTTTAATTAAATTTCACAAAATTCCTGAACAATTTTATAGAATCAATTAGGACTTTTCCTTGCCCTAGATAATTGCCTAACTTTGCCCTAATCCACATTATGACAGTCTGAATTTGATAGAAAGGACAACAAAAACAAGGCGCTTGGGTTTCAAAATGGAGACGATGCTAACTAGAATATCACCCGCTTCGGTGGTCTATTGCCGATTACGGTGAAATCGAGGTTCGAATCTCGGTACTGAGGATGGTTTTCCCTAAATTGTTTTCCACTCTCCCTCCACGCAAAATGCGGGTACACTTCCTATAAACTAACCTCCATAATCCCTATGACCATTAGCGTGATTAGTATATAAGAAGCATAAAACCCTAACGGTTAGTAAGACGTGGTGCTAAAGAAAACACTAGAATATCTATTTTGATGATATTTTATATGGTGCAGAGCTACAGTCGTCGCCATTGTCGATGGCAGCTGAAAGTGGAGTAGTCACTGTAACAAATCACTAAACCTTGTTGCCAGATGTCACTCTAACACATACAGTAACTGTGGGATACATTCAAACAAAGATTGAAAACATGGTACTAACGAGGTATATCATTTTTCTTTACGAATAGACATATTTGACAGCTAGAAAAAGTTATTAGATCGACTTTCACGCCATAGGATCTGTAGCTGCCATTTTAGATATATATTATTTTAATTTATTTGAGGTATTTAACGTGCACTTACTGAATCGATTGATTATATCATCATACGAGAATTTCTATGAGCTAGAGCGAAAGGGCCTACCAATTTTGCCGAGAAATATATTTTCCCATATCTTCCAAGGTTCTTTTACATGCCACAATCAACATGGGACCGACGGCTTTACTTCCCCTCCGAAGGAAGTTGTGCTACGGATTGCTCAAGAAAAATCGGTCAACCTCAGCTGGGTTTGAACTCACAATCATCGGATCATGAGGCGAGCAATTTACCACGATACCAACGAGGCCGACAGTCAGATTTTTTTCAATGCCTATAAAATATCACTAATTGAATAGTCGAATAATACCAAGGTTGACAGCAAAAAAATATGTTTGTATTATCTAAACAGTGATCCAAATGTCCATCCGTAATAAAATCAAGGTATACTCCATTCACGGTAGGAGTTACTCTCTGAAAGGTCTTTTTTCCTACCAATATCCTACTAAATAATAGATTTCTGGTAGGGAAAAAGGCCTTTCAGAAAACAATTCCTACGCTGAACAGACTTTATAGCTGATTAGTGAGAGTTTTCTGGCGGCCTATGATGGAAAGCGCATGCGCGTTGACCCCCGGCGGTCGCGTGCCAAGAAATCCCTCACCTGTCCTTGGTGCCTCGCCTGGCGGTGTTGCCATTCCTCTCCATGTAATTTAAGTAACTAAACCGTGGGGAAACATTCATGCCAGTAATGTGAATTTCGGGGGCCAGCTGTTTAAATAAAAGAGCCTCATCCAATTGTTTGCACTGCGCCTTATTACCCAGCCAGTGAATTTGAATTTAACTGGACTACTGGGGTAGGAATGGCAAAAGTAAAATTTAGGGAAAATGTACACTCATTTGTGTGGCGGAGAGAGAAACAATTTAGGGAAAACAAGGGGTGGACAAGGCTGTCGGAACACCGGAGATATCCCAGTAAGTCAGTTTGATTTTGGCTGCCACAACAACTTTAAACTAATATAAAGACGTCCATTCAATTCTAATTTATTGAGGGTTTTTTTATTAAATTTTAATCAAAGTTCTAGTGATTAATTTTGAAGTGTGACAAAAATATATAATTTATGAACAATGGCAGATTTAGATTTTTACCACCTAGGGCTACACAGATCTTGCACCCCCTCAACCCTGAAAACACTTTAGACACCCATAACCTCAGTCAAAACAAAGGATAGGGTGGCAGGGTGACGGGACACAAACACCCAATAGTTTGTACCACGGGTTTTACACATCCATTTAGGGAGGTAGAGTACGTGTTTATAAAAAAAAGTTTTGTTTATAGAAAAAAGAGATGGATAGTGTTAACTTTTTACATTTTTTTTTTACAAAATTTGCCGCCTTTCTGATTTCGCCGCCTTGGGATGATACATAAAGTAGCCCCATGGCTTCTTTGGTGCTGACTGACAGCTCACAGCTGACAGCTGACGGCTTTGAAAAGCTACCGCCAAATTATGTATCCCTACGCCGAACTGTATTATCTGCAAAAAAACATGTGTTAGCAGCTGTCACTTCTGACAGTCAAAATTTAGGTATATACCTAACTGTTGACTGTCAGAAGTAAGCTGTGAACTGTCAGTCAGCACCAAAGAAGCCATGGGGCTACTGTAGCTCCCTGAGCCCTCCTGTAAATCCAGCACTGTTTGTGAGGATATACGATGGCATTAAATGTAAAACTTTCTCGTTTGTCGTTTCTATATGTTGTTTGTAATCTACTCAATTAATGGGTAGAGAATCATTTTACAAAGTTAAATATAACAAAATTATATTCCCAGCTATTATTGTCTAGCTAACTATTTAGAAGCATCCCCATGTCATAAAAGTAGAAGCTGATGTTTCATATCATTCAATAAAATGTCACGTGACTAGCAGGATTGGGCGTAGGCCTAATAATTTAATTCCTGACTTTGACCGAAAAGGTTGCAATAAATACTTTTTATTCAAAATGTAGTTTCCCATTATTTTCGCAGTCAAATGCTAGTATATTTATGATTTATTAAACTTAACCTCCTACATACTTGTGCATACGAGCACTTTACCCCAAGCACACCGAAGTCAAGTTAATGTTATTAAACTTAACCACCTGCATACTTCTGCCATAAAATACATAACATTAATCAGACGAGAACCAAAACATTGTCATAAAAACATTGTTTGATCAGTAAGATAAGGCTTATTGTTATCTATATTTACATAATATCAATATTTTTTCAAATTAAAAAATGTAATGAGTTACTTAATCTTACATTGCAGCATTATCGAGATGAATGCACCATAAATAAGAAATTAGGATTAGAGTCAAGAACACAGAAAGATCCATATCGATGGTCGCATGGTCTAATGCAGCATTCTGGTGTTGGATTGGACTGCAAGACAAAGAGACCGAGGTAAGAATCCCAGCCAAGTATATTGATGTTTTTTTTTCTTTCATAAATAACTTCCCACCCTCCCTCATCCCTGTCCCATTAGTGTAATTAATGTGTGCCTAACGGTGAAAAAACCAACACGAAACTAGTATGAACTTTTTTTATTACCAATCTAATTTGGCCTAGCATCTTACAATTTTAAATCCAGGCCTTATTTACATAGTATCAAAACATTTCCTACTATTATACATTATCCAATTTTATTTAATCTAAACAGGTTTTAGCTCCTATAGTACCTATCTCCGAGATATAATTTCATTCACCAGTTGGTCCACCCCAGGTATATTACTTCCCCAGTACTCTCCTCCGCTGGTTACCCCATCAGACCTGAATTCTCATCCCAGTCCGACGGTGCGCCCAGCAGAGGCGAGCATCCCCCTTTCCGCCACCCGGGGAGGCGCTCTTACCGGAGTTGGTGCTCCACCTACACCTAAGTGCGAACCACTTCCTTACTTATCTTCCCTGTTTCTCCTAACCTACCCATTCCTATTACCCTCCCTTCCCTATCCTGTCCTATTCTAATCTTATCCTAGTACTAGTCTGAACTGCACAAACAGGAGCGAGCCCTTGTTATAAGCAATGTGAGAGCTAAAATTCAGGAAAAAGGTTTATTCATTGTTATTTTAGCGTGTGCCACCTGAATTTGTTAGCTATACACATTGCTGGGTTTCTACTGGCAATGGCGAATATTTAGCCGTCGTGTTCTCAGGTTGGGAAACCATATAGGAGCGGTCAATGATGTGATTATTATGATTATGTGGCACCGTCAAGGGCGTAGAAGACTAATTTTTTAGGGGGGTCCGCTAGCAAATTCTAGGGGGGTACAGACCCCTCCCCCCCCAACCCTGCTCTTTCTTTCAAACTTTTCATAGTTAGTGAATAATGTTTTGAGTACGTAGGTATGTTGAGATAATGGGTGGGGGGGAAGGTATACCCTGATTTTGGTTGGAAGAACGTAAAGAAAATTCAAACATATTTCTTTGCGGCCAGCATTGATGACATTTTACAGTATTATTTGTGTTTTTCTATAGGTATTGATAATACCTATCAAAGGTGACAGCTGGAGAAAACATGAATAGACGTATAAATATATTAAAATTATTTTAGTAACTTTAGTAACTAACTTCTACGGTTCTTCCTACCAAAATCATACTATAGTAAACCTACCTACCTAAGCTACAAACTCCACTTCTGACAGTTGTTTTGTTCTTTTATTAGGGTGATTCCTCAAGTAGGATCTTACAGGTGATAACAAAAATATTCGCCTCATCTTCTCGCACCCAACTTACTCAGCTCATTCCAAGAAACGTCCTGTGTTTTTCAATATCATGAATGTATGAGAAAAGAAGTACAGTATTTGAAATGTTGAGAGAGCTAATTTTATAAAATTAGAAAATTTTCAAGGTACATCTTGAAGGTGAATATTAAAATATTCATTAACTAATATTTGGTTTATGACATATAAAATAAGGTTTTTACATGTATTTGTAAACCCCCCTTAAAAGGGAGGTCCAGTTTATTCCAGGGGGATCCGGACCCCCACCTTTCTAAGCCCTTGGGTACCATTAGAGGTCTTAAACCTAACGTAAGCCTAATTAACCAAACCATGACGACCACAGTAAACATTCCCCTTTAGGAGAAATTACCTATGGTACCGCCGGGAATCAAACGGTCAGCCATTCATTGATCTGTTACAAGAAAACACATAACAACTCATTATGTTCGAAACCTTTGCTGTACCGGTAGCGAGTTAAGGTTCCGTGTTCTAGTCTCACCATGGCCGACAATACAAAGTATCGTTAATGAAATTGGGCTTATCGCTTTCACAAAGATGAAATGATGGCAGTCGGAGGACTGGTTGCTGTGTCTGTTTTATAATTACACTAAATTGTATAGTTTTATTATAGTTTGGTACCCGCCTTGGTGGCGTAGTTGGCTAACGCGCTAGTCATGTTGAGCTCGACTGCCGAGGACGGGGAGATCGAGGTTCGAATCTCGGTCGGGTGAACTGGGGGAGGGGGGGGGGTTTCCAAAATGGTTTTCCACTCTTTCTCCACGCAAATGCGGTTTCACTCCCTCTAAATTCAACCTTCCCAATTCCTAGTCCATTAGCGTACTTAAGCGTATAACCCGAACGGGTAGTAAGACGCGGTGCTAAATAATAATAATAATAATGTAGTTTGGTAATTGTAAGACGTGTGATGATTCATTAAGTTGGATTATCAAGTGAACGTTAAATCGGCTTAATAGTGGGTCCCATAAAACAACCCGTCGAGCATTGGGTACTTCATTAAAACGATCATTGCTACTATTCACTAAACCAATAGTCTAGAAAAAAGAGAGAGAAGGGTGAATTGTAAGAAAATGCACTAGCAAGCAGGATGGGTAACGTCACTGAGGGATGGAGATACAGCCCAATTTTCATAGGAAAGGCCTTATTTGGCAGCTAGAAAAGTTACTATATAGTTCTACTTTCTACGTGAAAAGTGTTCATGCGTTAGGTTAGATCTGCAGCTTTCATTTTTGCTAGATATAAATACATCAATATAATAGTAAAATCAGACTGCAAAAAAAAAGTTAATTCATTATAAAATACCCTTTCTATGAAAATTAGACTATATATAAGCTATCGATCTAGCAAAAGATACGTTCCCCAACTCCCGAGTCATTGGCAAGGAGGCTAGCGCTCACTTAACTCTGCAAGTGATCCATTCAGTGAAGAGCTTATCTCACGGATGATTAACTCGGGACTTATGATTGCGCACTTACTGTGGATTCACACGTTCGTCGAAAAACAAGCGCAGAACAAAAACGGGGTCACGTGACACGAGCTCATAAAGCACTTCACTTCAACTCATCTTTACTTAGTCCGTTCTGCCTCGAGATCTTCAGCACGGGAGAAACAATCAAATCAGTAACCAGCAATCTCAAATCCGTGAGCATGCGCTGTAGAGAGATAATTAAAGTCTGTTCAGCGTAGGAATTGTTTTATGAAAGGCCTTTTTACCTACCAGAAAGCTATTATATAGTAGGATATTTGTAGGAAAAAAGACCTTTCAGAGAATAATTCCTACCGTGAATGGAGTATTAAGTAGGCAGCCTTTGTTGGCTGTTATGAGGAGATTTGAATTAAATCCCCATCTACAGACCCCGTATCCGCAAGGCGCGCAGTGCTCTGTAAGAGATCGACTCCACACTAACAGATTACACTGTCTATAAAGTCCTTATCCTTAATTTCCTGGTCCTTATCACTCCGTAGAAGTTGATTCGACTTTTAACTTTCTATGGACTAGTCGATACGGACTCCTAACAACTACCAATCACATCAAAGTAAGCGTGCGTGCGCGCGCATCTAAATGAACGCACCAATGACATTATCAATGCAACTACACTAACTAGTTCATGTTTTAAATATATTATTTGTGACCGAACCTCACCTACCTTTCAAATGTTGTCTATCCTGGACGTTTTATCAAAATATATTGTGTATTTACTTTTGTTAATATTATTGTTCAGCTGTGATATCTCGTTCTGCTTGCACCTAGTTCTAGAAAAATTTTCTTTCGCAGAGCTTAATTGGACGTTGCTTCCAACTCTTTTCCATTGGTTGGCACGGTCACGTGATTACGGATACGGAGTGTGTAGACGTGATTTCCATTTCTAAGGACTTAAAAGACTATAAGGATGCAGATCTTACGGACTCTTGATGGGACTTAACCTATCAATGGAAAGTATATGTATCGATGTACTGGAATGTGCCACGACACAACATTATACTTTGAAAACATGCATCGAGACAAAGATCTAAAATATATGTATATCCACTAGAAATTAAAATATATTGATAAGCATATGTTTTACGTTTACGTTGCAACGTATCATGGGTCAACATATAGTCTGTTAATTGTTGCGCCACTCTAAGCAGATTTTGCTCTCTTTAGGCGAACGTGTGAATCAGGTTTTACACTCGAATCAGAATGAGCATCAAAGTGCAGTTTTCTGCATTCTTCGTTCCGCAACATCGAAATTTGGTTAACACTATGCGACAGTTGGTTTTTTTCACCGCGCCATAGTAACTGATACGCATACACATTAAATACTGGTACGCTAATGTTGTGAGGATGAGGACGGTGGAACGTATAGGAAATGTACCCGTATTTGCGAGAAAGGAAAATAGAAACACATTTTAGGGGGGAAAAAACCCACACCCTAAGTACACACAGTCATGATTCTAACTCCATTCTCCCCGTCTTAAGCAATCCAGCTTTTTTGAGAGAGTGACGCCTTAGACCACGTGCCCACCGGTGCGGGCAACATTATTTGAGCGAACTAAAGAACGATCTAAAAAGACAGTTTAAGTTAGCCGGTAGAGCGTTTTCTTACTGATCTAAGAATAATGGGTACTTTTCTCGGTTCAGGTCAAAGATGGATACAATTTGTGGAACTACAGTAGCCCCATGACTTCTTTGGTGCTGACTGACAGCTCACAGCTGACTTCTGACAGTCAACATTTAGGTATATACCTAAATTTTGACTGTCAGAAGTGACAGCTGCTAAACACATGTTTTTGCAGATCATATGGTTCAGCGTAGGGATACATAATTTGGTCCGGTAACTTTTCAAAGCCGTCAGCTGTCAGCTGTGAGCTGTCAGTTAGCACCAAAGAAGTCATGGGGCTACTGTAGGTGTATTCACTTACATAAGTATTTTCTTAGAACCGCGTTTTACTAACCGTTCGGGTTATATGCTTAAGTACTAATTACGCCAATAGTTTTAGGTATTAAGAAGGGTATATTTTGAAAACGTGTATCCACATTTGCGTAGAGGGAGAGGGGAAAACCAACCTCAATACACCTATCTCCCCTTCATCGGCAATCTAGTCTACTGCGAGAGTAGCGCCTTAGACCAAGCGGCTACCGAAGCGGATAGGTATTAAATTAATGTAACCATTATGGGTTATGGTTGTCGTAATTATAATAATTTTAATTGAATCTAAATAAACTTGGTACAAAAGAAGCCTGACAGAGGAACAACAAAGCGGACCAAGTTAAACAGACCGTGCTTCGTTCGACACAAAGAAAAACTTTTTATTTTTAAGGTTGAAATAGAATATTGCGTGCGCTGTGGGGGATAAAGCTACACGCAAAGGGTAGTAATATAAGAAGGGGTGAAATATGAAGAGTAGGGATGAGAGAGAGAGAGAGAGAGAGAGAGAGAGAGAGAGAAGAGACCATCTCAAGCTGGCGCCCACCCACCGATACAATAGAATAGGCTACTACTATTACTACTAACACAACCCCACACGTGACGTGCCAGAAAGATTTATATTTTTTAATTTTTTAATTTCAAAGTTTAATAAATAAAATACTCCTAGGATATCATTTGAGAAACACCCATTTTTGGAGGTGCACGAGTTTTCATTGAGGTATATTCTTCTTTTTTTTTGAAATGGCAGAATATTACAGACAAACATCAACATCATTTTAAGGGGGGAATGTAGGGAAGGCAAGTTAAGCGAAGTGTTTTCACAGATTTTATTAAAAAAATTATGTTTGGTCAAAATGAATCCAATTATTACTTTATAGTAGAAACATAAGAGTTTAATTTTCTTCACATGGTGATATCAACAGTTAATCCTCACTAAAAACATAAATAATAGCTTTGGCTATTTGATTCTTAACTATGCAATCCCTTACAATTATAATAATTGTACATGTGACTACCGAGTCGAAGGTGGCTGCGTTATCTGATAGCTCGTTACCTTAATAAAATCAAACATTTGTAGCCGACGATTTCCGCATCGTCCATCATAGACTCTGCCTTAAAATATGAGTGAAGAATGACCCTGGGCACGGGACTATTCCTGGATAGCTCAGTGGTTGGAGTATTGCCGTACTTAGCCAAAGGTCCCGGGTTCGATTCCCGTGTCCAGGTGTCATTTTTCAGTTTTCATAATATAATACCGCTATGCTAATGACAGGTCTCCAAGAACTGTTGATATCACAATGTGAAGAAAATTAAACTATATGTTTGTACTGAAGCTATAGTTGATTTATTTTGGCCAAAAAAGTTTTGTTATAAAAACGGCAAAAACACCGAACTTAACTTGAGTTCACTGCCCTCCCACCTTAAAAACGCAACATAGCTTTATGAACAATCCTCACTGCAGACCCACTAAGCACTCGGAAACGTATTTTTTTTTTAACACCGTGTCTTACTGACCGTTCGGGTTCTACGCGTATGTACTAATTACACTAATGGTTTTAGAAATTAGGAAGGTTATATTTTGAGGAAGTGTACCAGCATTTGTATAGAGGGAGATAGTGGAAAACCATTTTGTAAAAAAAACCTTAGTACACCTAACCGAGATTCAAACCGCAATCTTCCCGTCATCGTCAGTCTAGCCCAGTGGTTCTTAACCTTTTATTGCTCGCGGCCTCCTAAATATCCTAAAATATTATCGCGGCTTCCTAGTTTTACTAACATATTAATCATTAAGATGTATTCCAAAATGGTGGTTTTATTTAATGATTATAATAAAAAAACAAATTAAAAAAACAGAAATTAACTTACCTAAGTATATTTAATGGGACCTCTACTGTTGAACACTTTTCATTAATTTGTCTATGATTGTTTCGAATGTATTACTTTTTAATGCTATTCACATGAAGGAGTCGATTCGGAGTCGATTTCGCTGCTTCGTTTTAATATTCACCACTGTGGAAAATCCCTTTTCATATAATACAGTAAGTAGAAACAAAGGGAAACAAATTTTGAATGGCGTTGGTAAACAGATGGGGATTATTTGTACTATCCGTGTTTCCCCTCCCCTCCATTACCCCGGAAAATCGAGAGTCTACTGTACTTACATGCTTATGATCATCTCATTCTTTCTTCCAAAACGTAAAATTTAAGATAGTTGATTTCAGTAATCAGCAAATAACATTAAAAAAAAAATTCGAGGCCCCAAAGAAACCTTTGGCGACCCCCTGGCTAAGAATCACTGGTCTAGTCTACTACGAGAGTAACGTCTTAGACCACGCGTCCACCGAAACTGTTTTAATCGCGTTACACCAGTCTGTAGTAGCTACCGCCACACAAAGACGTGTCTGAAAATTCAATATCTAAATTTTAACTACTTTCAAGTTGTGTGTCTGCAGATGTCACTTTTGATTGACGATATTAATATTGACAGCTGGAGGTTAAATGAAGTGATCATTTATCAATTAAGGCTTTTTTTTTATGTTTGTTTGACAGCTATAATTGGTTTTCCTGCTCCTCCTGGACAAGGCCGTATCCAGGGTGTGGGTGTCTGGAGGGTGATTGAGGGAAGGGGGTGTTGAGACCTCTCCTATGAAAATTGGACTGTGCCCATGTCCTTAGCTACAGTAGCCCCATGACTTCTTTGGCGCTGACTGACAGCTCACAGCTGACTTCTGATAAACACATGTTTTTGAAGATCATATGGTTCGGCGTAGGGATATATAATTTGGTCTGGTAGCTTTTCAAAGCTGTCAGCTGTCAGTCAGCACCAAAGAAGCCATGGGGCTACTGTACCATAAAAGAACTCTAAATACCTTCAAGAGGCATTCAACATAACCCTGCAAATTGATGCCGACTACGAACTTTTGTCTGGATCTCCTCAGACAGTGTGTAAAAGTTACTATACCAACATTAATTAATTCATACGCCAAGCGGTCTGATTTGGCCAAACAAATAACTAAAGCAGCCATGCAGTATGTTAGAGTACAGTTCTAATAGAAAAAGCTCTTTTAAGAAATACAAACAAATGTGTTGCGGCCAAACATGATAACAGTTTGATAATTTTATTAGTATTAATTTATAGGCGTTGATAACATCTATCAAAAGTGGCAGCTTCAGATCAAATGACTTGCCGTATGAATACGTTGAATGTATTAGGTTTTTCTAGCTATCTTCATATGCAAATTGGACTGTATACATTGAGCAGTTGTAAGTTACTGCACTCACCACCTGAATTCACCTGAATTCCCAGTGCATCGTGATCAATTCTTGCACTCACCACCTGAATTCACCTGAATTCCCAGTGCATCGTGATCAATTCTTGCACTCACCACCTAAATTCACCTGAATTCCCAGTGCATCGTGATCAATTCTTGCACTCACCACCTGAATTCCCAGTGCATCGTGATCAATTCTTGCACTCACCTGAAACAAACCAGAAACAACTATTTTACACATTTAGACAATATAATAACAACTTTTTTTAAGCACGGCGTCTTACTACCCGTACGGGTTATACGACTATGTACTAATTACATTAATATGTTAGGGATTAGGAAGGTTTGATTTAGAGAAAGTGCACCCACATTTGCGTGGAGAGGAAGTGGAAAACCACCCTCATTGCACTCGACCGGGATCGAACTCCACTCGGCACTTCGGCACTCTATTCTAAACCGAGAGTAGCGCGTTAGACCATGCGGCCACTGAAGTGGGTAATAACCACTGATCCGCATAGGTGTTCACGCAGACCTAGACGTCAAACTCATCAGGTCTGACTGTAACGGGGAGCTGAGGGTTAGAATCCAGGTCGCGTGTACCGAGTTTATCTTTTACTAATTGGTTTTCCACTCTTATTCCTTGCAAATGCGGTTATCTTTTCTCTAAAACGCTACCTTGTTCGTTCCTACCCCATTTGTGTGGTTAAATGCGCATAGCCCGTAAGGTTGACGGAACGTTTGCGGCGCAATGGATGGCATGGTGGGGAGGAGAGATTTATAGCTTTGAGATATATTATATATATATATATATTCGGATTCCACGTTAAACTGTAGGTCCTCCATTTCATCTCACAATCACCCTACCATTACACACTAGCGTAAGTGCGTATAAGCCGAACGGGTAGTAAGACACGGTGCTAATAATAATAATAATAACCGGGTCAAAATGAAAAGCCCTCATCGGCTTTGAGATGGCGCGATTACGTCGAGAACGATTGAAATGGAAAGTAAATCGAACCCTTTTAACTACTGTAAGTATTTTTTGTATTTATTGTTACGTTTAACAAAATGACTAGCAACACAAGAACACAGTTTAAGGGAGCCTAGTGAAAATTAGGGCTGTGGAATTTGTACGCCCAGCCTTTGACTCCAACTCCAACTACTCTGTTTTTCTACTGCCCGACTCCGACCCCTTCAGAAATGTCTAACTAAAGTATATTAATTAGTACTATAAGTAACAAATTTACTGGAGTGAAACTGTCCTATACATAGGCCTGTTACTTCATGGGAAGCTTCTTTGGCATTGTGAATTTATTATGTTTGAATAAATTTGTCAATCCAAACTATAAATGTTGGTCATAAAAATGAAAAGTATAAATTATTTAAAAAAAACATTTATTGTATTTATAATATAAGTTTTTATTTTGAAGCCGGAGTCTGTACATTTTTACTGACTCCGACTCGACAGCCCTAGTGAAAATACACATACTATATTAGCATGGAGAGAGGAAGAAAACAAAATCAGAAACCACTAGCCATAGCTCTTAAACCACACATCTTACTGATCAGAAGTAGTAAGTTAAAACTTTAAGGCATTGAAATCAGTTTATTGATAAAAATAGATTCCAATTTTCAGCTTTTTGGTGTTCGTGGTTTAAGTTGTATAAAGCGTCAATCAAACGTACTTTTTCCTCCCTTATTTATTCGCCTAAAGATAAAAAAAGAGCGTTAGGGGAACAATCTTTAACAGGAATATGTATTAGTTATTAGACAGTGTAGCCATAAGTATGTTATCAATTATAAAATAACAGAAAAATAAACATATCTCCAAAAGTATTTAACTGTACATATCAGAAAAATAAACATATCTCCAAAAGTATTTAACTGTACATATAGTTTACAATCGAGTTTGATTATAAAAATAATAGATGGTCCTAGTCGGGATTTGAACCCGAAACCTTTGCTTGAAATACAAGTGCAACGCTCTTACCAGTTAAGCTACTAGGACAGGTGTAATTTGGAAGATAAAAGACTCTACTTAACTAATGTATACTTAACTAATTTATACTGAAATTAGTGATGACTTATATCTCACTATTATTTTTTTAACATTTATTATCAGCTCATTTATAAAACATTTTTCATTAGTACGCTATAATACCAGTGTATCTTAAATTTTAAAATATATAGTATTTTAAACCATCCAAGTGAACGTCAGGAGAGTTATTAAAATCCTAAATCAATTTAAAAACAAGATAACTGAACACTTTTTTAAAAATGTGTGTTTGTGTGTTCGGAAAATGCCGGCTTCGTTGAGATCAAGTGGAGCTACGGTAGCGCACATCTTACTTGACGGCTATCCAGAATACTATATAAACAGCTTGGTTGTATATTCTGAAGACAGATGTCAGAACACGCACAAACAGTTTAAAGTATTGCCGCTAGATGCTAGTAAAAGCGTTTAAAACCAATAAAGAAAGATAATAAACAAATACCTATTCTACCTGGTAAAAGTGTGTTAAACATTTATAATTTTACCTGAATAAAATTAATAATCTGGTATGATTTTTTTAACATACATAAATTACTAATTCAAGAGTAAAACGAGTTTTTAGTATCACAAGTCTTCCGCAGCACGTTTAAACAGTATGTAACCTAAATCTACCTTGAATATTATTATGAAGATATACAAACATATTTACACGATGCACATAACTTGACGTAGGTGAAAGTAGACCAGCAATTTTTCTAGTTGTCAGATAGTGACCATAAGTTTAAAAAAAAAAAGTGTATAATTTCTAGCTATTTTTTCAGCATGTCGTGGCACCTATTCGGAGCATACGGTGCCAGCAAGGCCGGAGCCGGGGGTTTGGGGGGGGCAGCACACAATGAATAATTGAAACTATATTTCTGTACGTTTTTCCCGGTTAGAAATTTCAGGTGCAACTTATTGTGTGCAATGGGTCACCCTTTAAATATCAAGTCGCAAGCTTGATCTCAAAATTTAGTCTATTTGGGCTACTCGACACATTTTTAGTAGCCCCTACTCTATATTTTAGTTCCATTCAATATTTGAGATTTTATTAACGTTATTTGAGATCTTGGAGAAGGGGTAGGGGTAGACTGACCCTCCCTTCCTTGCTCGCCTTTCTCCCAAATGTGCCACTGCCTAAACCAGTGATTCCCAACCAGGGTTCCGTTAGAATTTGTAAAAGCTCGCGGAAAAAACAGGTACAACTTGCCACCTTTTTTTAATCGAATAAAATAATTAAAATTAGTAAGGTGTTAACTTGACCTAGTAATAAAACAATAAAGTACTTTGAATACATAGCTTGGTTAAATATTCGCGTAATAGTTTGTTGAGGTGGGGAATTT
The DNA here is from genome assembly GCA_902151455.1 of Timema bartmani. Lineage (NCBI taxonomy): Eukaryota > Metazoa > Arthropoda > Insecta > Phasmatodea > Timematidae > Timema > Timema bartmani. The sequence continues at coordinate 68,041 of CABFWB010001891.1, read as the reverse complement.
TTATAGCGTCAATTAATTCAGTTGGTAGTAATAAACGTTGCCAGCGCTCCCTCCTACTACTGTCAAAAATAGAAAGCCCAAGTTTTACAAGAAGACAATTGTTAGAATCAATGTAATTCTATTGAATCTGGTATAATGTTCAATTTGTGAATGAACCCGCATCGGTGGCCGCGTGGTATAACGCGCTACCCTCGTGTTGGACTGGACTGCCGAAGACGGGGAAATCGGGGTTCGATCCCGGTCGGGTGGCTTTTTCTTAAATAGTTTTCCCACCCTCTCTCTCGTAACGCAAATGCGGGTTCCCTTAAATTCAACCTTCGTCATCTCTAAGCCATTAGCATAATTAGTACTTAAGCGTATAACTAGAATGGGTGATACGTGGTGCTAAAAAAATTACTAGTTTTTTCGTTAGGAACTTAAATAAATGGTACAACACAATAGCACAAACTTTCCCATATTGTGTATATATATATGTGTATATATATATATATGTATATATATATATATACATATGTATATATATACATATGTATATATGTATATATATATAAATTACTTTCTCGTATCACGAGAAGCGTACTTAAATTACTAGTTTTTTCGTTAGGAACTTAAATAAATGGTACAACACAATAGCACAAACTTTTCCATAGTGTGTGTGTGTGTGTGTGTGTATGTATATATATATATATATATATATATATATATATATTTTATTCCCATTAGGCCTACTATAAGTAGAAATGCCTAGCCATCTATCCAGCTGAAGTGAAACGAGACGGAGGTCAGTGTTTAAGAATAAAAATCTTTGCTTTTGACTGTTAAATAACAAAATTCATCTTGTGATTTGAAGGGAATTATTGAGACTATGGTTAAAAGTGATTATGTACCCGTAAACATATAAGTTAAGGACTTATGTTTATTTCTATAATAGTAGGTGTATAAAGAGAACGGGATTCCTTGTATTTCTTTGTCATCATATGACAAGTTTTATATTTTTTGCCATCTCTACACACAGAAAAAAACAAATCTCCAATGATAACAAAATTAATATCGTAAAATAAATTATATATAATCCAAACAAATCAACAAAACTCTCATCAATCACAGAAGAACGTTATAATTTATAACATGAATATTCAAAGAATGTCATAACATGGCACCAAAGTATTTATTTAATAGGCAATAGTTATAATTTTTAATATTATAAACGAACCCAGCCGAACAAAACTTAACCTTTCATGCGTCAACACATTTTTTATGAAATTTCGGGATCCTGAAATATTACATTTTTCAAACTATTTAAAATATTATTTTATTTTAGGAAATGCTTCCCCATGTACTGCACCAATTTTAAACTATATCATAATTTATTTTTAAAACCAATCATTTGTAAAGTACCCTTTTATTATTATTTTAAAAGAAACATGAGTAAGTATCTATCTTTTTTTAAATAGGCAATAGTTATAATTTTTAATATTATAAACGAACCCACCCGAATAAAGCTTAGCCTTTCATGCGTCAACACATTTTTTTATTAGATTTTGGGATCCTGAAATATTACATTTTTCAAACTATTAAAAATATTAATTTATTTGAGGAAATGCTTCCCCATGTACCAATTTTAAACTAGATCATAATTATTTTCAAAAACCAACTATTTGTAAAGTACCCTTTTATTATTATTTTAAAAGAAACTCAAGTAAGTATTTATATTTTTTTAATATATTAACTTAGTGATAGTGCTGCTGTCTTGTAACAACAGAATGAGTTAAGGAGAGTCTCAGCTGCTGCCATCTATCAGACAAGTGGCACCCCAATTAAATGGATACAATTCAGGATTTTGTGGATATTATGAGAATGGATACAAATCAGACTTTTTATTTGTGATGCTTGTTTAAGAAAATGTCTGAATGGATACAATTCAGGATTTTGTGGATATAATGCAAATAATTACAGTGGATACAAATCAGGATTTTTTTTAAAGTCGTTTATTTGAAAACTGTCGGAATGGATACAATTCATACTTTTTATTTGTGGTGCTTGTTTAAGAAAATGTCTGAATGGATACAATTCAGCTTCCCCTTCTGACCCACCGTTCCCTTCACCTTTGTCAACAAAAATAAGAAAAGCTCTAACCCTCCCTAAGGTAGGCCTACTTGCATAATACTTGAAAGTTCCCATTCTTACTATTTATATTGTTCAATCATTATTTTGGAAAAATGAGCCCAAAAATTATTATTCAATTAAGTGAAGTCCCATTCATCATTTAGCTACTTTTAAAAAAAACGTGTCTCACTAGTACTTTTTTCAATTATATTAAAACAACTTAAAAACATTTAACTTTAGTCTACTGATCAAATTATAAATATTGTCTACACAAACAATGTGCGCAATAATTTATACCAGAGATATTTATGGAATTATGTGGCAGTCGTGAAAGTATCTCTATTAATTACTTTCATGACAAGCCCACGCCCTGCTTAAACGTTGTGAGAACGCCGCGCCGCTAGGAATAAAACACGAAACTACTTGCTTGTCACGTAAGTAGCGCGACTTTTAACCTAGGTGTGACTGAAACTATCATCGATCTAACTTTACAAACAGGTAACTCAAGGTAAAACCGATCACGAAGGGACTTGAAGTAACAGTAGACAAAGGAGAGAGTGAATTGAGTCTGTAGATCTCCACACCGTTAAGACTAGCTACAATTTAGTGAATTACCTTGGACCGGTACATGTGAAGGCTTGGTGACCTCTGCACGACTAGAATATGGAAATGGCCGTTGTCAGAGTTAAGAGTTTATATTTATCCATGTATTCTGGACAATTATGATAGAATTTGGGCAGGAAGAAACATTTAGAAAACACGGTTAGTAGAAATAACATTTTACTTTTTGTCTGGAAGAAACTTAGAAAAACCGTCAACAATAATATAATTTTAAGTGTTGATAGGAAGAAACTAAAAAATGGTAAACAATGATACTATTTCGCATTTTGGCAAGAAGAAATTTTTTAAGTAAATACGGTCAACAATGATAATATTTTACAGTTGGGCAGGAAGAAAATTTGAAATTGTGGTTAAAAAAATTATATTTTTAATTATGGCAGGAACATACTTTTACAAATACGCTCTGCAATGATAACATTTCACTTTATTATTAGTGTTATTTTATAGGCATTGATACTATCTATCAAAAGTGAAAGCTGTAGCCTATACATCACACGACTTGACTTATGAATACGTGAAAGAAGATCTAATAATTTTTCCAGTTTTCTGTAGTAACACCGACTTATTCGAGTAGCTACAGTTCAATTTTTATAAGAAAAGCCTTGTCTGACAGCTAGAAAAGTTACTCGATACACTTTAACGCATTCGTCAAGTTATGTTATCTACAGATGTCACTTTTGATGTATTACATTATTAATATTTTTTAAATAATACAGATAATACTCTTATAATATATTAAAATTATATCAATTTGGAAGCAAATAAAAACATGTTTGTATTTTCTAAAAGGCTCCGTTTATAAAAAGTTGGAACGCCTCCCCGAGGAAATTTACTGCCGTTGTATTATTCCAATGTCATTTTTTTGTCGCTCACTTCAAACGACACTCCCTGCCTGGCCGTAACCTTACCGGGATTCAAATCTAAGACCCCCATATCAGAAGGGTGACACTGCCGTATGAGCTGTGTTGGACAGTTAAAGTGTTTATTTATCAAACTAAACAAAAACATTTTCTAGACTGAAGAAAAATTGGTTTGTAAAAGTTGTTCCCTTCCTTAGAATATTCGATACAGGGTCAAACAGGCTAGCCAGCCCTGCGGTCAGAGAAATGAAATACTTTCTCCGATCAGGACCTGTTATTAGATATTATATCACTTGTTGCCACAGCGCAACAGACGAAGGACCATCGGAACACAAGACATCTATTCCAATTTTCATAGGAAGAGTATTTCCAAAAACACCAACTTTTTTTTATGTAAAAATTGATAGCATTTTACTATTTTTATTAGTGTTACTGACTGAGAGTAGTAAGGTGTTTTAAATTGACCATTTGATATTTCGTCTGTCTATCCGAATGTTTGTTCAGCAATAACTGCCAAATACGTGGACCAATTTTAACGAGATTTGGGGATATTCGCTTAAAATTCTAAGCGATCGATCTAGTACTTTTAAAATGTTGACATATTACAAGACCGACTTCTTGAATTATGTTAGCAATGGTTATTCTCTATGAATAGCGATAATTTATTTAGTTTGTTGATCACCAAGAAAAATATCAACTTTAGACATTGTTTATCATAGTAAACAAGATGGCAATTCTCATAAAAATGACTTTGACGGTACTTTAATTAAGATAAATTTTCCAGTTTTCATAATTTTTCCGCAACTATTTGAGATAATAAATAACCTATTATTGTATTGTACTATTAAAGATAAAAATCTTTTATTTGAAATATATTTTTATAAAATTAATAATTTCTGAGCTATAAGATTTTTAATTCAGGTCTTTGAAAATGATTTTGATTCTTATGCTCTTTGGTGGGCAAAGATGTTTCTCTTTACTCAATTTTTCTGTAACAGTGTTCCTAATTCCTGTAGCCTATAATTTTCTAATGGCCCCACGTTGGTTGCAAAATTTATAATACTCAAGAAAAGCCCCTCGATGGGCACCAATTTATAATGTCTAAAGAGGCCTCTATGCTGAAAGCCCCACTGTTGAGCTCCAATCTATAATACCCTACGAAGCCCCTCAATGGGTAGCGAATTATTAAATCCTCAATGGGGTTTTTGTGATGAAAGCCCCTCGATGGCTCGTCAATTGAAGAATTCGCAAAGACGACTTATAATCTTAACATCTGTCCCTGTCGTCTTATCGACGAGATCATATAAGGGAATTCCCACTTATACAATAAATATACTTTGATCAATTTTATGTTAATTTATTGTTAGAAAATATTCTTGTTATATGTATTACTATAATAATTAACAACTTCAGCTTGTACAAATGACCCATCTCTACCGGTCACCGCGCGTCTCTTTCTCGTGTGACAGTAAGAGTTCGTTTCTACTTCGCGTCTTTTCCAAATTCTGATGACATCGTAGATTGCACCAGAGTGGACTGAAAATCTTGACCAATCACAAGAGATTAGTTTGAATCCTGGCTTTCTGGTTGGCTGGACAATGCAACCACCCTGTGCTAAGGAAAAGATGTATTTCTCTTAGAACAAAAACACAGTGCTAGATCAGCTCTTTCCCTTTTGGTTTCATCGTCCAACGCACCCAGTATGCACATTTAATATAAAAGAAATAAATTTACTTCCAAACTGCCTGAAGTGCTTAAATATTATAAAATGCAAATTAATAATTAAAATAATATTAAAAGTAAAGAGAATTCCTTTTCGAAACAACATAGGGTTTACAAGTTGAGACATTACAAGACATAGATAAACTAATTAACCGTGTATATTATTTCATTTATGACCTCTCGTGTAGTGTTTCTACAACAGTATTATTTCGTTTCACAAATCCTGTGAGCTTTTTAGTAAATGTCTATTTTAAGTTAAAAGCGGCAGAAAGTCTTTGCGGTGCACCGTACCATTTATTCTCCATTACAGTCCGACTAAACAGGTCCATGAAGTTGGCAGCACCCATAGCGGCACAAAAGATGAGGCCTATGCCAATAATATTTAATGCTGAATTTGTGTCACAAGAATATCCTATCATCATAAAATATGCATCACAAACCGATACGTGATTAGGGTGAGAAAACGTCCTCCTTTTCCCGGATATGTCCTACATTTCAACTCTCTGTCCAGCGTGCGGGAGGAATTTTCAAAAATTACAAAATGTCTTCCATTTTGACAAAATAAATAAACGTGTAAAGTTTTTGTGTTATTTGCTATCAAAGTGATCTCGCATTTAGAAATTCTGCCGTAACATGGCATTTCAGTTATCAGTGGCGGTCTTTGTGCTTTTTCGTCGGCAAACTCACCCGCCGCGCAGCGTTCACGTGATAAAATTTGTGAATTCTATTGGCTGCGTGTATGCCTTCAGCAACCAATCACAGCGAGCATCCTAATTCATGAGTTCATCTGAAAAATATGCTTGAAAGTACAATAACATGGTTGTGTAATATGGTTATTGATAAAACACATGAGGTGAATTTGTATTAAAACATTTTGAAATTTTATTTTGTTTAACGTCCTACATTGTTCTTGAACGTCCTACATTTTGAGAGTCCCTTGTCCTCCTTTGCGCCAAAGGAAACTGGTCACACTGTACGTGGTGGCTGTACACAGAATAAATCTTGGTGCTAGAATAAATTTTAGTTAAGTGAAAAGTTACAGCCTGGAAACGGGAATCGATCCCGAGTACTTTGGCTTGTAACGAAAATGGTCTACCACAGAGTCATCCTGGTCAATCTCATACGCAAGGTCATCTTTAACTAGATGTTGAATTGAGTCTTAGTTGTGGTGACTGGTTAAGGTGAAATGAACAGGAACACGAGTTTTTAAGACAGTAGTTTTTCAATTTCTGTGCAAAATTTTTTTTAGCCAAAATAAATAACGCTTTATTAGAAACCTAATTTAATTTTCTACACATAATAATCTCAACATATCTGAAATATTATTCATGAGCACATGACATTTGACAACTAGAACTTTTTAGATAAAGATAAAAAAAAGTTCTGGTAAAATTACGCGATGGCGATGACAGATATTCAAAAACTGACTGTTGAGATTACTATTTGCAGAAAATTAGATTATATGTTTCAAATGACGCAATATTTAATTTATTTTGGCCTAAAAAATCTTGTTAAAAACTGTAAATATACGTGATCTATATATCATAATTATAGCTCATTCTTAAAGGCCTTATTTCCTACCAAAATTCTACTGTATGGTGTATTTTGGTGTCTTCTATAACAGGCTTCCTACTACCGTTCTAGGTTTTTTATCCTACCAAAATACTAATACCAGTACATAGTAGAGTTCTGGTACGAAGTAAGGCCTTTAGAATGGGCCTCCTAACCAAAATAAGGGGGGGGGGGGGGTGGGGGACAGGGACAAGGGTTTTGGAGTGTGAAGGAGTTNGGGGGGGGGGGGGATGCGATAAAAGTTCAATGTTTTTGCAGTTTGAAGTTTTTATAGTAACACTTTTTTCTTGGTCAAAATAAATCAAGTATTCATTCAGTACAAACATAGAGTTTAAATTTATTCCCAAGGCAACCTCAACAGTTCGTGAATATCTGTCAAGAGTGTCCTGGAATTTAATTACAACATTTTTTCTTTATTTAAAATGTTTGTTATTTAATGCCGCTATACTCATTACAGATATTCAACTACAACTGTTGATGTCACTATGTTAAGAAAATTAAACTCTATATTTCTAACTAAGCAATATTTTTCGTTTATTTTGGTCAAAAAAATATAAAGTATCAGCCACTCGGAACTATGCACAATAATCACATCCACGGTGGCTCTTATCTGGCTTTAATGCCGTCAAGCAATTGATAAATTGATCAAAGTTGTCAGGTTCAGAGATTGCTTGCAAGCAACTTCCCTTTCAAAAGGACCCCCCCACCCAGGGCCGGAATGTTGTTCTATAAATTTCGTGAGAACTGGTCATGATATTTCGACACAGCTCCCACCCATCCTTGACATTTCAATCCTCGGGGGAAAAGTTCATTGGAACTTTGAATTAAACCAAGTCTGAAACCTGGGTTAGGAATTCAACTACGAGATTTCACTTGCTATCAGTAACAAAGGTCTGGTTGGTTTCACAACGTTCAGTGTCCTATGCATTTATGGTGTGAGGTCAATTTATTCACTCACGTGTTTTATGGACTATTAAAATATTTAATCATAACTTATTATATTCATGTCAGCTAATAATCCATCTTAAAAAATACTTAGTATTTATGTGAATATCGGTCTCATTTTATTTCCAGACAAGAAGCTATTTTTAACTATTAACATCAAAATTTACGTAATATATTGGAAAAAAAAATTAAGAAAATAAAAACATGTTTTTTGCTGTCTACATTGATAAAATGTTACTGTATTATTAGTATTATTTTATAGGTATTTATAATTTATATCAAAAGTGACAGCTTCAGATCACATAAATTGACGTATGAATACATCAATTCTTAAGGAAATTGGGGTGTAGAGTCAGTCCACCCTTTATAATTAATACGTGTTTGACAGTCCCAAAGTTATTAAATCTACTTCAGTGTATCCATAATTTAATGTACAAGGGATATGTAATAAGCTGGCACTTTTGACCTATGGTTTGAAAATTGACAGCTAATGTATTACCTTATGTTGACGTTGGCTATTCCATATTTTGTCTTCTAAAAATATTATATTTGGTTAGTTTGGAAACCACTTTTTTTTATTCAATTTGTAGATCTTCGTTAAACAAACAAGTTAACAGCCTATTAAAATAAGGGATCAGGTTAAGAAAGGATGTTTAGAAGATGTTCACCTACATAAAAGTGGAGCGAGGATGAGTAAACTACAGTAAAATATAAGATGTGAGAAACCACTTCCAATGCACCCTGCCGGGACTCGAACCCTGTCCTATCCATTAGCGTCGACCAAGTGCAACGCGGACTAGCGAGTAACGACCTTGATCACGTTGCCGACAGAAGATCACTCACTATAGTTAGTTTCTCTACACGAGGTAAGACAATACAAACAAAACACTAATATTCTACAAATTAAGACCCGCCTCGGTGGCGTAGTTGGCTAATGCGCTAGTCGTGTTGAGCTCGACCGCCGAGGACGGGGAGGTCGAGGTTCGAATCTCGGTCGGGTGAACTGGGGCTGGTTTTCCCTAAATGGTTTTCCACTCTCCCTCCACGCAAATGCGGGTTCACTTCCTCTAAATTCAACCTTCTCAATTTCTAATCCATTAGCGTAATTAGTACTTAAGCGTATAATCCGAACGGGTAGTAAGACGCGGTGCTAAATATTATCTACAAATTAAGCTGTCGATCGTCTAGAATCTACATCAGGGATCCTCAACCCATGGCCCACGGGCCACTTGCGACCTGAAATAACTTTTTTTTCAGCCCTCTGGCTCATGAAAAATATAAACTTATTTCAAGAGAAAAAAAAAACAAATACAGATATATGTTTGAATATTAAACTAATAAAATAAATACAAACTTTATTTACGTTTTTTACGTTGTTTTATAAAAGATTTTGTTGGGTTTTTTTACGTGAAGAAAGGTATTGCGTTTTTTGGTCAGATGTAATTTGAACCGTCGAATGACAACTCTAGTAGACAAGACAAATCACACTACCTCCTACTGTGAAAAAAAAATCGGGAGAAATACAAAATTTCACCTGTTGGAGACAGACATAATCCCTAATTTGAGGATAATAATGAGCTAATATGAATATTTTAATATGTGTTCAATCCGAATATTGTTGGTTCATGTTTGCGGCCCGCGAGCCATCAAGAGACAAAAATGTTGGCCCTTGGACATAAAAAGGTTTGAAAACCCCTGGTCTAGAATCTAGATAATTATAGGCTACACTAAGTAAAGTCGGCAGGTTTTTTTTTGGTGGACAGTTGTTGGAATAGAGAAGAAATCGCGGGAAAGGAAAATATACATTTTGTTCGTCAGATAACGTTAGCAAGCTTTCAAGCTTCTCACAGCTGTACCCATTTGACTTGAACAAAATTTCCAGACACCGTACTTGTATCTGAGACTATAAATTACAGATTTAAATTGTATTTTTTTTTAGCTAACAGAAGTTATAACTGAGAAGAGAATAAGTTAAAAACATGGCACGGATTTCTCTACCCATAGGATGGCCGTCAGCCGTGTCGAGCACAACAGTCTATCTGAGAATGTGTTGTTGTGTAACAAGACGTCCTTGTGGCTAACTCTACTCCAGTCCGGTTGTTTGGAACTTGCTCCTGGAACTACAAGTAGTAAATAGGCGGATCTCAAACGAGAGACATTTCATTAAGGTGATAATGTTGAGTAGGAAACACGAGTTAAGGGCAGAATTTTTTCGGTTTATATATATATATTGTCAAAAGAAATCAAATAATTATCCAGTAGAAACTTTGAGTTTAATTTTCTTCGCGTGGTTTTACAACAATTCTTGAATATCTGTCCAAGGTGTCCTGGAATTTAATGACAAATTTTTATCTTCATTTAAAAAGTTTCTCGTCCAATGTCGCTGTTCTCATGACAAATACTAAACAACTGTTGATACCACCATGCGAAAAAAATAAATTAAACACTTATGTTTCTACTGGAGCAATATTTTATTTATTTTGGCCAAAAAAAGTTTTGCTATAAAAACTGCAAAAACACCTACTCTCGCGTTCCCTACACTCCCGCCTTAAATCATTTCCAAAATGCACGTTGCAAAAATATTAGCATCTTTATTTTCTCAACATGGCTTGAAATAAATCATAAACTTGAGGTTCATTGGATTTATCAAGAGACTAGGAAAACAAAATATTGACTTTTATAAATAAAAAAAAAAACTTTAACGTTTGGTGTGAGAAACGGATCAATCCGTTAACAAGAGTGTCTTCCACCAAACCATCCCGTTAGTTACCCTTTTATTTCGTATAAGAGATAAACCGATTTTGTTGACCGATTCACAAAACTGACCTTTTTCTTCCCTTTCCACACGCTGATAAACTGCCCCTGCAGGAGTTTGCGACCTTGACGACATACCTAGCCTGACCAGCTTTATAGAGAGAGAAATAATATTTAGAGCCGGACTGGCATGAGGAAAACCTTAAATGTCGTTACTAGAGCGGGTTATAGATATAGAAGGTTAGGGTGGAAAAATATCTATTTTTTTTTATAAAATACAAACATACTTTTTTTTGCGGCCAACTTTGATAGCATTTTATTATTTTATTAGTGTTATTTCATACATAAAAGTAGATCCAGTAACTTTTCTAGCTGTAAAATAAGGCCCTTCCTATGAAAATTAGACTAAATACAATAGCGTAGTAAGGGTCTATCAGTGTTTAATCAATTTAAAGCTACATATTTATTTATCAAATGAATTAATACAATCATGCTTATTTGCTTAAAGTGAACATTTCTTTCCTAAGTATTATAAGGATTTTTAATATTCCAAATTTCCCTATTTCCCAGAGTGCAATCAATTAGAATACTGAAATAGTGATACTACCAATCACCAATATCTAGGGAACTAGTTATTTTACAATCAGCCCACTTACTAGATAAGTAACACAAAGCCAAGTTCTCTGCGGCTGTCACTTTTCAGATTATGTAAATTTTTACAACTATATATCGAATAGCCTTTCGTCAATGTTGGTTGTTGTATTTCCTCTAAAATATTATTTCCAAGGTTTAAAGGGCTGCAGTCCAGAAAATACGCCAAGCTGAGGGTGGTGCCGGGTCGGGGTTGGAAGTGCATGGGTTTGAGATGTGCTCACCCTCGTGGTGACTGCCCTAGTTCGGACGGGAGCAGAGGGTTCCCGCCCTTGCCTGGGGGTTATTCCTAGTCCGATAATCCTGAGAGAGTGCCTCCTTTTGACAGCCCCCTGGGCAAAGTCCGGAGGATTAACCCGAAGGGCGTTTAAATCTCTCTTGAGGTCGTCTGAGTGGGAGTGAAAAGGGGGGGAGCCCCGTACCCCATTTTACTCGCCACACACTAAGCGGTTGGTAGCCTCCTCCACGAGGTCCGCACTGGGCAACTAAGGTTAAAAGCCCTTTTAGAGTGATTCATGAGGCTAGACCTGACCTCACTCCGAGGGGTTAACCCCCCTATGTGAGCATGGAAGCTGGCAAAGGCGGGGGGAGGGGGGTTTCCCAGTTGTTCGGTGATGACAGGGCTTGATGGCGGGTCCCTAAATTGCACGCTGCGTACGTTTTACGTGCGTGGCTACGCTCGAAGGACACACCATGAAAGGCTAGAGGGCCCTCAGATAAGTGGTTGCCAAGCCCTGGCATGGCAGGTGAGTTTCCACTTTGAAAAGCGTGTGATTTATTTAAGGTGTCAAACTAGTGACGTGGCGGTGTTCTTTATGACCTCAAAATCTAGTTAAAAACTCCCAAAATTTTCTCTGAACAAAAATTATTGTTTTAAGACGTTTATCTATATCGTAATTGATAAGAAGGTCCAACAAACTAATATACTCAATTTTATATGAATAATTAATTTTACAATTCATATTCCAAAAGAAATAAAGACATAACCAAGATTTAAAACAATGTCTGGGGAAGCAACAAAGATATCTCTTTCCCCACATGGAAAGAGCCTCCATGGAAAGGATGTGTGATTGGTACATTCGGACAAAGAGAAATGTATATCCCTTTGCCTATGATTTGGACGTCCCCTGGGTAACGGTACATTAGTACCGACTAATCTTTCCGAAAATTGAGCTACAGAATGATGCAGCCCAAACACGCTATTATTATTATTATTATTATTATTATTATTATTATTATTATTACACCCAGTTCAGATATACCTATTAGTTCAATGATCTTTCCTCCTTTAAAATAACACACAGTAATACTTTACTTTTAAATAGGTCTTATTTATTTCCATTATATTATACAGTAAGTCGAGTACTTTTTTTCTCTCCACGTTTTACTATCTACCCGGGCTATCCGGATTTAAATTCACCAATAAAGTTAGGATGAGTAAGTGATAATTCAGAATAAAGAAATGTAATTGCATTTGCGTGGCGGCTGGAGAGTGTAAACCACTAAGGAAAAGCCCTCCTTATACCCCTTTTACCCTGTACGCTTCACTTGTTAAGTGAGTACAGATTTTTGTAGTATTTGATTATTTTTTTAAATAATTCTAGTAATTTTGTTCAACATTTGTATTGGGGGACAATTTATATGATAAATGACAATGTATGTTTATTTTTCTAAAATAAATTCATTTGAGGGTTGTTTACTAATGACAAATTATTTAAAAAAATTGAAATTTTTGAAATTGGCCTCCAATATTGAGTTGAAAATGGGTATCTGGGAATAGGTTTTCATGATAAGGAGTAAGAATAAGTGTTTAATTTTACAAATTAAACATAATTTTTGGGTAGTTTATAAATAACTTATTTATGAAAATATGAAATTTGGAAAAAAATAATTTTTTTTAACAATTTTGTTCGAAATGCATATATGAAGCGTGTTTATTGTGATTAATAATGTGATGTGTTTGTTTTTATGAAGAAAACTTCCTTAAGAATAGTTTCCTGAAACACTATTTTTGAAATTTTCTTCCAAGCTATAATACACAATATGTGAAAGTTTGTGCGATTGTGTGGTATAATTTATTTTTCATGCAATCCCCATCTTACTAACCATCCGGGTTATTCAAATGTTTTCGCTCATGGTTTGGGAATGAGTAAGGAAGAATTTAGAGGAAGTGTGTCCGCGTGTGAGCTAGAAAACATTTAGGAAAAAAAAATACTTCAGTACAGCCAGCCAGGATTCGGACCCCAACCTTATCAGCTTCAAACCAAACAAGAGACTGGCGCCTTTGTCCGCGTGACCACTGATGCGGATGTGAATGTATTACCTTTTGTGATGCAGTTTTTGACTACTTTAAATTTATTTTCATATGCCCTAAACTATTCTTCCAATGGTGAGCCAACTATAGACAGGTAGAGAGAGAAAAAGTCATGGATCTTGAGTGACATGTTATGTTTGCTTTCTTTGCAAAGAGCTGGGGATCCAACAGAGCGAGTCAGAAATTACAAAGCTACAGGTGTAAAAACAACAACAAAAAAACAGGTTAACCCGCTAACATCCAAGTCACGCTGTGAACTGGAGCGATGCTTCACGAGTTAAGACTTAACATTTCAAGCTTTGTTGAAGGGCTCGAGGTTAAGGGGTTACCTACCTTTTCAGATTTAACTCGGTTTTTTTTATTTTTTTATTCCTTATTTTTTAAATATATTTAAAAAAAGAATTCATGTCTTTACAGACAACTTAGATCAAAGTATAGAGGAATTTATTTGACTCTCAACAAATCGTTTAATCTATATATTTAAAGATTAAAGCGATTCCTTTCGACAGTTATTCCCAAACCAACCTATTTTAGACTTTAAAAAAATTGTATGGTGCACCGCACAGACTTTCTCACTCTTTTATCTTGAAATAAGTTAATTTACTAAAAACTCACAAGATTTGGGAAACAAAATAATATACATTGTTGCAGAAACACTCCACCAATAAGCATAACAATCAATTTTACATTTCAAAGACCTAGATAAAAATATAATATAAAATACTTACTTCTAACTCAGAAATTATCAGTTTTATACAAATGTATTTTTTTTAATATTTATTTTTAATACTCTTTAAAAGAATAGTTTATTTCGTATCTGAAATAGTTGCAGGGATATGATAAAAAAATTAAATTTGCGCTTATGTAAATTACTCTCAAAGTCATTTTCATGGGAAGATAAAAATTGCCATTTGTTTGTAATGTTAAACAGTGCCTAGATACAAAATTTAATCAAAATCCTTAAATAAGATTTAGAGAAATCATTTTTTTCTCTTTTTTACCTTCTGTAAACAATCCAAGTAAAATATAACTCCCGTATTACTGGGCTGACAAAATAAATATCCCGTTTTATTGGGTAAAAAAAGATCTGCCATTTTATTGGCCCAACAAAATAGATCTCCCGTTTCATTGGGTCAAAAAATTAGAACTCCCTTTTATTGGCCCAACAAAATATAGATACAGTTGTATTGGCCCAACAAAATATATATCCCATTTTATTTGTTTGGAAAAATTAGAGCTGCCATTTTATTGACCCAACAATATAGATCTCCCGTTTCACTGGGTCAAAAAATTAGAACTACCTTTTTATTAGCCCAACAAAATAGATATCACGTTGTTTTGACCCAACAAAATATAGATCCAGTTGTATTGACCCAACAAAATATATATTCCGTTTCATTGGGTCAACAAAAGATATCCTATTTTATTAACCCAATAAAATAGATCTCCCGTTTCATTTAGTAAAGAAATTAGATCTACCATTTTATTGACCTGACAAAATATAGCCCTCATTTTATTGAGTCAAAAAAATAGATCTCCCGCTTTATTGTGTCGAAACATTAGAGCTTCCGTTTTAATGACCTAGCCAAATAAATCTACCGTTTTATTGGGTCAACAAAATAGATCTTCCATTTTATTGGTTTAAAATTTAGATCTCCCAGTTTTATTGAGCTGACAAAACACATCTCTCTTATATCTGCGCCAATATAATGGATCGATCATACATAGTAAGTATATCTTGTCTTATATTTCATCCGTTGAGTATTTTCAGTAAACAGTTGTTTTTTACGCCTGGTTTTACTATCAGTTCGAGTCATTTGCAGGGGTAGACACAGTTAACGAATTAATCCCCAGCAGTAATATGATCAATTTTAACCTTGTGGTAGAAAAGTGTTGTCAGACCACAAGGTCGTGAACATGTAACAATGGTACCTCCTACTGGAGATGAGTTCCTACATCCTAGAGAGATGGGTGGCCTATAGGGTGACTGCTAAACAAACATGCTAGCGGAACTCGAACTTATACAGTCGTGTGTTGGGAAATTACTTAATGAGGGCTAAGGGGCAGAAATGTATAAATACAAACTGACATTTTGCATTAGTATTCGAAACATTTTTAGAAGTTAAAGGGGCAACGATTAGAACCCTCTTGTGCCAAATACACTGGTTATTGAATTTATTCTGATACCTTTTAAAGCCTATTAATTTTGCAAATAGGTTTATTTTAATTGCTGCGCGGAATCTGCTACATGGGAAGATTTCAAATGCAATATATATAGTTAAGGTATTTGAAATCTTATATCTTGTCAAAAATAAAAAGACATACTGTGTTTATTTGTGTTTATTAATACAGCGAAAATGGAATATGGTCTAAGGCGCTACTCTCGCAACTGCCGATGACAGGGAGATCAGGGTTCGAGTCCTCATAGGGTGTACTTAGGTTTTTTCTCTCTAAGAGGGATATCCACTCTTCACCCACGCAAATGCAGGTACACTTTCAATAAATTCAACCTTGCTCCTCCCTAGCGTAATTAGCACATATGCGTATAACCTAAACAGGTATTGAGACACGGCGCTAATAAAAAAAAAGTTTAAATGTTATTTCTGTTTAATTTTATTTGTTTCTAATTAGTTTGAGTAGGAAATGGTCAAACTACCCAATACCCCCAATACCTACCCATATTGATAAGCCCCCTGTACTAAATAAATATTCTAGTAGGATGAGCATGACCTTGGGTAATAATACAAGCCTGGCCCACCGTCCCCACCCACCCATAGTACAATAATTGCGGCAAGTATGTAATCTGAAAGAAACAATCACACGGACTGTATGGCTGGCCCACCATCTTGAAGTCGAGGTCAAACCCCGGTTCGCGGACCACATGTTGATAAATGTGAGTTTACATTGGACGACCGAGCTCAAAGATTCGACAGTCAAATTGTGGCAAATGATTACATTTAATTCAATGCTTAGTGTATTGCGGTGACATTCAGGTCACCGCCTTTTATAAGTGGTTACGAAGATAGTGCCTGGGAACCCTGCCTACAGTTAGTGGTGACAATTTTTTCGTTAAATGTCCAATAGGAAAATTTTCCGCAGTGGCGGCTTGCGGCCTATTGTGTAGGTAATGCCGGGATCACGATCAACTTAAAGTTAACTTAACGTAACTTAACGTAAAGGATCTCCTGTGTTTAAATGGAAGCGATCACGATGCAGTTAACTTAACGTTGCTTACAGTTAACTTAACGTAAGAAATGTCCTAAGAGGTCTTTTACTTTAAGTGAACGTTACTTGAAGGGTATCACGTGATCTATCCAGCCAATCATTATGCGAGTTACGTCAACAGGGCTATTTAGTAATTCATTTTGTTGGTTTTAAGGCCAAGGTCTACTTTTTAGCTTTAGTTCTAGTGATCAGACATTGAAACAAAATAATTAAACTAAAATAGGAAAGCTATATTTATCAAAAAAGTTTAGTAATAGATATTTATTATATCGATTGAAAACTGTAAACATTCACAGATCATCACTTTACAAATAGTACAAATCACAGATCATACTCAAGAATGCAAATATTTGGCTCGAGTTGTTACGTTAAGTTAAGTGAATCGTGATCACACATCTGTTTTCTTTGTGAGTTAACTTTAAGTGAACGTTACGTTAAATTAAAGTTAAGTTGATCGTGATCCCGGCATAAAGGACCTGGGTTGGAAGATGAAAACTTTTTCAGACTATTCAAATGTAGTGGAAGAGTGTGTTCGCGAAGGCTTTGAATATAATATAATATAATATAATGAAATATTGGCATAGCTGGTCTACAGTAGACCCGACGTTAGTGATACATTCAATCACCAAGCGCTGTAAGCGATACGTGTTTAGAGAACTGGAATCGCTTTAATTAAATTCATTTGAAAATGTTCTCGTATTAACGTCCTTAGAACAAATATTTTGGTAAATTTTCCACATCAAATCTCTAGTTATAGTTTTTTTTATAGCAGAAAACTATTTTGGAAAAACCAACCTCAGTACACCCGACCGAGACTCGAACCTCGATCTCCCCGTCATCAGCAGTCTAATCTACTAAGAGAGTAGCGCCTTAGACCATGTGTTAAAGTGTCTAATATAATTGAGGGTATTTATAGAGTTGTGATTATTATTGGAGTTTTGAGGCGTATCGACATATAGCGTGATTATTATTGGAGTTTTGAGGCGTATCGACATATAGCGGTCATATTTGTAAAGGCTCGCCTTACTACCCATCCATTTGGTACTCTTGGAACTATTCCGAGTGTGTATAGTATTTTTTTCATCCCCGCGTCTTACTAACTGTTCAGGTTGTACGCATATATGATAATTAATCTAATGGGGTAGGGATGAGGAAGGATTTTAGAGATAATCTACCCGCATTTGCATAGAAGGAGAGTGGTAAACCATTTAGGAAAAAACTAGCCTAAGTAAACCCGACCAGGATTCGAACCTTGATCTCCAGTATTAACGGTGATATTATTACGTCAGTTTGTAGGTCGTATGATGACGTAGCCACATAGCTTATAGATTGAAAGATAATATTAATATATTATAAGTTTGAATCGTAACAAAACTAGAAAGCAACCCTGTGAAAGATGAAAGATTCCACAAGTAAAAACACTGGTGACCCACTAAACCGGATGTTATCGCCTGGGTAATATCCGGGATTTAGGGTTTGTTCCTGCCCCAGTGCGCTCCAAAATATGGTAATGTCGCGCTCGACAAACCTACATAAACACGACAGTGAAGACACGTCTTGAGGGGTCATGCCAACAAATGTCCACTCCACATACGTGGCGTGTATGACCTGCATGCATGAACACACGATCATTGCGGCCACATGAGAAAAGTCTTAGTGACTGCGGGTGATGGGTTGGCTCAGTAAGATAACCGACAGTAGATGTGGACCACTTATGCCGGGATCACGATCAACTTAACGTTAACTTAAAGTTAACTTAACGTAACTTAACGTAAAGGACCTTGTCGTGTGTTTAAATGGAGGCGATCACGATGCAGTTAACTTAACGTTGATTTATGCGAGTGACGTCAACAGGGCTATTTAGTAACTCATTTGTTGGTATTATAACCAATGTTTACTCTTTAGCGTAAGTTCTAGTGATCAGACATTGAAACAAAATAATTAAACTAAAATAATTCAACTAAAATAGGAAAGCTAAATTTATCAAAAAGTTTTGTAATATATATTTATTATATCGATTGAAAGCTGTAAGCATTCACAGATCATCACTGTACAACTAGTACAAATCACAGATCATACTCGAGAATGAAGATGTTTGGCTCGAGTTTTTACGTTAAGTTACGTGAATAGTGATCACACATACTTTAAGTTAACGTTACGTTAAGTTAACGTTAAGTTGATCGTGATCCCGGCATTACAAAGGAAGGGCATTTTAGAAAATACAAACATGTTCTATGCTATCAAAATTGATTACATTTTGTTGTTTTATTCGGACTATTTTATAGATATTGATAGTATTTATCAAACGTGAAAGCCGCAGACTTACCAGGGTGGATACTTAGCTTATATCAACAAATTTTCCGTCTTCTCCAGGTTTTCCAAACAATATTTTTTCAATTTTCCTTGACTTAACCCCTTTCCCCAGCGTTTTCTTATATAGGCCTATATTATTTGTGGCACTCTGTATCTAAGGTGTAAAAAAAATTGTTAAAACCATCTCATGTTAGAATTCATAGCTAGACAATGAAATATGTTAAATTGGGGAACATATATAGCACACTTTTATTTTTGTGTTTAGGTGCAAAATTAGATTTTTTTAAGCCAAATATTTAAATTGAGTGATTTTTCCATATTATTTTAATCTAATTCCCCGACATCTCCAGGTTTTCCTTTCTATCCCTGCCTGCAGCCACCATGCTTATGAATACGTGAAAATTGATCTTGTAACTTTAGTTGTGAGATAAGACCCTTCTTATGAAAAATGGACTGTAGAATACGTATAACTTATGAAGGAGTCTTCGTAGTTGACTCGGAAAGATAAGTGACAGTAGTAGATGGTGGATCGCGATACCAGCAGCCCTTTATGTTATGAAGGAAGATTAATATACAGTAGAGGTTCCCAACCTGAGGTCCGCGAAACAAATATAATTTTTTTTACGCTATTTTTTTATTTTCACATAGTATAAAAAAATTCCCTATTTACAATTTGACTAAACTTTTTTCTTTCTCTTTTTTTTTCTATCATTGTCCGACTAAACATATTTTTTTCTTTTATTAATATGAAATGGGCTATGTAGAATATCAAAAATGGGTGACCTGGTGGTCTAGGGGTAAGGTGTCAGTCTTCTGTGCTGAGGGTCCGGGGTTCAATCCTTGGTCCCGGCACAGATTTATCTGATTGCCAAACCCTTCCTTCACCTCTGACAAGATGTGTATTAATCACAACTTGTGAATGTGAGGAATGCCAGGCCTCCACCGTGGTTCGGATTCCACGTTAAACTGTAGGTCCTACATTTCATCTCACAATCACCCTACCATTGCACATTAGCGTAAGTGCGTATAACCCGAACGGGTAGTAAGACGCGGTGCTAATAATAATAATAATAATAATATCCAAAATGTGTGTGTAGGTTTTTAGTTTCACCTCGTATGGCGGAGGAGATTGGCTTCAGGGGGTTTACAGAGTTGGCTCAGTAAGATGAGTATTAGCGATAGTAAATTGTGGGCGGGTTGACACAGACACACGCCAGGGAAAGTGTACCCCGCAGACCTTCCAGACTACCGACATACTTCATATTGGCTCAGCTCACTGGGTCGGTATTGGACACATCTTGGGTACAAAGTGGTGGCAAGATAATTTGCATAAATCGTGGCGGTGAAACCATAGCTTAGAATAAACCCTGTACAAGAAAACTTAAAAATACAACAGGTTATTTATACATCAGACAAAACACAAAAGCAATACTTGCTAAAAACCTACTTAGGTGGCCGCATGGCGTCACTCTCGCAATAGACTAGACTGCCCGATGACAGGGAGATCGGGGTTCGAATCTCGGTTGGGAATACTGAGGGTGGTTTTTCGCTTTCCGTCCAAGCAAATGCGAGTACACTCTCTCTAAATTCAACATTTCTCATACCTAACCCCTAAGTGTAATGTGTACATTTGCGTGTAACCTGAAGAGCTGGTAGTAAGTGTGTATAAGATATATTTTGCAACTCTTGTTCATCGATGTTGCCAGTAGCTCCTTCTTACCCCAGCCCACTACCTTCAAACACAACTGAGAGAGAGGAGATTTGGCAACAGTTAACTGAGAGGGAGCGAGAATAAAGCTTTTCTCCATTAGACCTGCAGTTAGTTGCCTCAGCGATGATATTGGGTGTACTGAAGCAATATTTGTTTTATTTTGCCCAAATTTTTGTTTTGCTATATAAAACTGCAAAAATACTGACCTTAAGATGGGGTGCTAGTGAGCGTGAGTTTATGGGCAGTATTTTCGAAGTTTTTATAGCATAAACATTTATTTGGCCAAAATAAATCAAATATTTATTCTATAGAAACATAGTTTTCCGCACATGCTAATCTCAACAGTTCTTGAATATCTGTCAAGGGTGTCTTGGAATTTAGTGACAACTTTTTCTCTGCATTTAAAAAGTTTGTCTCCAAATGCCGCTATGCTCATGAGAGATATTCAAGAACTCTTGAGATTAGCATGTGCAGAAAGCTAAACTCTATGTTTCTATAGAAGAAAAATTTGATCTATTTTTTCCAAAAAATGTTTATGCTATAAAAACTTGCGTTCCCTTCCATCACGCGTTAGTGGCACATAACAAACTAAAAGTAAGAAAGCAACGCTAAAGTATTTTTTTCAATACTAATAAGATGTCTTACCGTGTTATGAAGGCTGTGGCGGTGATGGGGCTGCTTCACAGATGCCGGAGTCCGCTGTTCACTAAAGGTGACCTTGACCTTAGTCCGACCTGCCCTATGTGTAACGGTCACACCTCCCCCTCCCTTCTCCTTCACTTCCCCTTCATCGACCTCCTCGGGGACTATGTAGAGACGCACTCTGTACATCCTTGCAGAAGACAACTTGGAACACTTGGTACGAACCTCAAATCAGTCCGAGGACGTGGAGAGATACATGATTCCGGCCGGACACCTTCGAAACGGACGGTATATTTGGTTCCGTGGATCACGAATTGGGAGTCACGACCTTCCTCGCATCCGAGTGACTGACATTACCCAGTGTTGGAGTGGCCTTGAAATCACAATGGATCTTTGAGAGAACCTACGTTTGGCGAGATTACCCCCCTACCGAGGTTTTCTACTGGAGCTCTTTATCGAGTTCGTTGGTTCTCGCCGGTGCGCGACCAATCCTCATGGTCGTATAAAGGAACACGTTATTTAGTTAAGAGTTCTTGTGAGATTGGATGGTCCTTCGTAATCACTTTCCGACAAGAAATTGTGCTATTGAAATGCCAATTATGGAAGTTGGCTTAGTTTGTTGTGAAATGCACTTTTGATGTAACAGCCAAATAATGCTTTTGAGAAACTGCAACAAACGAAATATTTCCTCACTATAAACGGACCTGACATGTCTAAAGTCTGTTCAGCGTAGGAATTGTTTTCTGAAAGACCTTTTCCCCTACCAGAAATCTATTATACAGTAGGATTTTGGTAGGAAAAAAGACCTTTCAGAGAGTAATTCCTACCGTGAATGGAGTTTACTGTCCCTTCTGGACTATTAGAATTTGACTGCGCTTAGGGGGGACATTTAGAGGAAATACACCTGAATTTGCGTGGAGGGAGGGTGGAAAACCATTTAAGGAAAAATTACTCTCAGTGCATCCGTACGGGATTTGAAACCTGATGTTTTCGCTTTAGTTCATGTGACTGCATGATCAAGTGTTTTAATGGTTTTGTGTTTTATTTTATCAATATTTATTTATTGCTGGTAAGATGTATAAAAAGCCTTATGAATAATTGCCTCCAACAATTTTTTTTTCAACACGTCTCACAATCCGTTAGGGCTATACGCATACATTAATGACGCTAATGAAATAGGGATAGGGAATAATTTTAGGGGAAATGTACCTGTATTTGCGTGGAGGACACGTTTAGTGACAAATCACAATCAGCACACCCAACTGGGATTCAAACCCCGATCTCTCTATCCCCGGTAATCCAATCAAATGCGAGTGTGGCGCGTTTGACCAAAGGTAGCCAAACCGTGGTAACTGTGCGAATAGTGGTACGCCAAGGCAATTTAAAATGCACGCTTAGCTCGCCTCATAGATAAAACAAAATGGAAATAAAAATGGTTATATTTTCAACTTTAAACTAAAACTGTTTTGATTATATTCTAGTACTTTGTTGTTTTACTAGTAGTCTACTGTTGTTATTATTATACTTTTTACTTTCTCGCGGTCCCTCGGGGTGAGAAAGTATTGTGATCGTAAAAAAAATTGAACTCGAGATTTTGATGGATATCGACGTTTCATTAGTCCCTGAAACCGAAAGCCGGTTTTCGCAATGCCGTGTGTCTTCATCTCGTCCTAGAGCCTAAGCCATTCTAATGATCTTGCTAAAACCGTCATCTAGGGTTTTCGGAATTAGTTATCTAACGCTAAAAGAACAATTTTCTCAAATTTCGTCATAAAGAATTTGATAAAAAAAAATTCGTATCTAGACATTGTTTAACATTACAATCCGCTTCGGAGGCCACTTGGTCTAAGACGTTACTATCGAAATAGTATAGACTATCCGATGACGGGAAGATCGGAGTTTGATCCTAGCCAGGTGTACTGAGGGTGGTTTTTCCTAAATGATTTCCCACTCTTCTTCCACGCTAATGCGGGTAGACGTCTTCTAAATTCAACCTTCCTCATCCCTTACACATTAGAGTAATTAGTACATTAGTGTATAACCAGAACGGGTAGTAGAACGCGTTGCTAAGGAAGAAAAAAATTAACAACACAAACGAAATGGCGCATCTACTTTTTCCGGGAAAATTACTCAGAGGGTACTTTTCCCTTTCGAATAGCTCCGATTTTGATCATAGCTCTGCATCATTTCAGTGAGATATGAAAAAGTTTATCATTGCAATGTTGTATGTACTATTAAAAATAAGAATTGAAATATATATTTTTCAAACCAATAGTCTCCGTGCTATAGACACAAATTTTTTAATGGAGGTCTGGGAAAGTGGGAGTTGATTGTATTGCTCTGGTGAACGGAGAGGTTAATCTTTTATCAATATGTTTCTGTAACAGTATATACTATTTCATTTATGCTCTTTGGTAGAATATATGCTCTTTTTTTTGCAACAATATAAATGATTTAGTTTCACATATCCTACGATTTTTAAGCACATAAATGTCTCCATTTTTGGGTAAAGGATCGAGAAAGTATGTGCGGTGACCCGTACAATTTATTTACTACTTTTTTATTTGTAATATTTTAAAAATTATTTTGGATTATTTTTGAAATTTATATTTTAGAAATATGGAATTATTCATTATTTTTGATATGGTTTTGTTTGGGTAGTTTTTTTACTTTCTCATATAAATAAAAAGTATTGCAATCGTGAAGAATTATGAGCCGAGATTAGGATGAATATTTATGTTTTATGTGTCACACAAACGAAAAAAGTGGATATTACAATTTTTTGTACCCGAGTATGTTTGTCTCTTTATTTTTGTCCCTGAACACAGATTTAAGACGGTTTGAAGGATTTTGTTCACATTTGATAAATAAGATGTTAGAATACCTTAGGACGTTTTTTAAAAAATTTTATCCTACCATTAATTTAATAGTAGTTTACTGATAAGTTTGTTGGGTTTTTTTTTCTTCAAGTTTTTTGAAAATGGCTCTAATGATTTTTGTTTGAAATGAATAGCTAGGAAATGTTTGACCTCCAAAATAACAATGTATACTTGGTTTTTGGGTAAAAATTCGATGTAAGGTAGGTAGTTTACTGAGGAGTAATTCTTTTAATCTTAAATATTTTTAAAATGGCTAAAAAAAACTGTATATTGGTTTCTGGCGAAAAATTCGTTTAAGAATAGTTTACTGACGACCAATGTCTTAAAAAAAATTGGAAATATTTTAAAAACGACTCAAACGATTTGGTTCAAAATGGGTATTTGATAAGTTTTTAACAATGTAAATAATCTTTATTTGGTTTTCTTAGAAAAAAAATATTGACTAGTTTGTTCATTAATGATTTTAGAATAATCTGCATTTTTTGGCTCCAGCAATTTTTTTCAAAATTTATATCGGGGTACTATTTTACATAATTAATAATAATGTATGTTTATTTTATAAAATAGATTCATTTAAGGGTAGTTTACTTACAACTTATAATAAATTTGAAAAATTTCAAAATTGACCTTGAAGATTTAGTTCAAAATTAGTTATCTGGGAAAAGTTTTTCATGATAAATAAGAATATATTTTTATTTTTACAAATTAAAAATAATTTTAAGGTAGTTTACAAGTGACTTGGCTATTTTATGAACATATGAAATTTGTAAAAAATATTTTAACAATAAGAGTTTAAAATTTAAATATAAAGAGTATTTATTGTGACTAACAAGATGATATGTTTGTTTTTATGAGGAAAACTTTACTTCAGGGGTAGGTAGTTTACTGAAAACTCATTTTTGAAAATTTTCTTCCAAGTTATGATACACAATATGAGAAATTTTGTGCTGTTGTGTCGCCATTTATTTATTCTTGTATTGTATTTGAAGTAAACAAAAATACCCTAAACTTATTTTCCCTACCCCACTCGGAATAATTAAATAATTATTATGACAAAATATATATATAGGCCTAATACATTTTGTTTTTTTTATTTTTCGCAGGAGAGTGATGGTAGGGTGAAATTGGGTTGAGTTTGGGGGATGAACTGGCACGCCAAAAATAAAGCTTGGTCGCCCTTGAGTTAGACCAACCGATCAATGTTTGTTCAACATAAACCGTTTAACGAATGGTTGTGGACGTACTTGCCACACAAGTTTTGATTCTAAAAGGAGAGTAATCACACTCACTTTACTTTCTTCCGCTTACCTCGTCTCGTCTATGTTGTCATTAATTAAATCAATCAAGTTTTCTCCAACGTTCGCCTTCTTCACTTTCACAGCAAAGTCTATCGAGTCCAGACGGGCTTATGGAATTCAAGTGGGCTCATAGAGTAAATTACTTTCTCTGATTTTAGAATATAAAAAAAAATTAAAATATATATATATTTTTTTTTAGCACCGCGTCTTACTACCTGTTCGGTTTATACGCTTACGTAGGGGCCTACTAATTACACTAATGGATTAGGAATTGGGAAGGTTGAAGTTAGAGGAAGTGAACCCACATTTACGTGGAGGTAGAGTGGAAAACCATTTAGGAAAAACTACCCCCAGTTCACCCGACCGAGATTCGAACCTCGATCTCCCCGTCCTTGGGGGTCTGGCTCAACACGACTGGCGCGTTATCCAACTACGCCACCGAGGCGGGTAATATATTAAAATAGTTGCATAACAATCATTAATATTATTTTACATGACTTGTAGTAGAGATTTCAGCCATTTTAAATAGAGCTGCGTAAAATTGGTGAACTCCCATTCATAAAAACATAAATTTGTATCTATATTTTTCAAATTTTTTGGAAAATTATGAATTACTCTATAAAGGGTGGGGATTAGGAGGGTAGATTATCTTATAGCTATATAAGTCATGCAACCTCATGCGCCGTTTCGGTGGCCGCGTGCTCTAACGCGCTAATCTCGTGTTGGACTAGACTGCCAAAGACGGGGAGACCTGTGTTTGATCCCGGTCAGGTGCACTGAGGGTGGTTTCTCCTAAAGAGTTTTCCACTCTTTCTCCACGCAAATTCGGGCGCACTTCCACTAAGTTAAGCCTTCCTAATTCATAGCCCATTAATGTAATTAGTACATAGGCGTATAACCTGAACAGGTAGTAAGACATGGTGCTAAAAAAACCATACGAGTGGAAAGATGATGTGAAACCCCTCCTTCTTCTGGTGGTTGAGATTCAAACCACGGCCTCCTTGTCATCGGCAATATATATGTTGAGCCTAACGATTTAAATCATGTGACCACTGATACGGGTATGATGCTTAAAATTAGCTGTAGAGTCCTGTAGCTCGATTTTCTTACGAATAGTCTTCTGAAAGTCCTTTTTTACTACCAGGACCCTACTATATATAATATGAGTCTGGTAGGGGGGAAAAAATCTTCCAGATAGTTATTCCTAAGAAAATTGGGCTATATATTGTTAGTTTGTAAGTCTTGTGCTGGTATAAAGCTGTGTTTATAAACATAGCCTTGAATATTCATACCAAAATAACTCGTAATTATATCCTTGTAATATGTTTTTAAAATGAAATACTGCACTATATTATTTCCAATTACAATAATTCGAGCCCTTTTATTTGTTCAAAGCTGCTATTTTTTTTTCTCCCATCGCGTCTTAATTGCCGTTCGGGCTATACATAATTATAAATATTATAATGGGGTAGGGACAAAAGGAACATTCCCACATTCGCGTGGATTGGATAGCACACACTCGATACACCCGGTCGGATTCGAACCCACGAGGGTGACGTTTAGTCCGTGTGTCTACCGATGGAAATTTTGTGTTTGAGATGATGTGCGCAAAATGATTTAATGTTCAAATCCCTAATTGGAGAAAGAGACAGTGGCTGTCAACAATATGTCAAATAAGTGAGTGGTAATAAGATGTGATGTTACCCGAAACAGAGAAAACCACAGCATCGCTACTTTGCTAGATTATAAAAGAGAAAAACTATGTTGAGCCAACAATATATTGAAACTTCTGGCAGTCTTGAAAGTCGATATATATATATATATATATATATGAACTTTCAAAACTGCCAGAAGTATATATATATATAGTAGGATTATGGCATAGAAAAAATTTACAATTTAGAAAATACAAATAGTTTTTTGCTGTCAACATTAGTAACATTTTATTATTTAATTAGTGTTATTTTATAGGTATTGTTCAAATATATCAATAGTGACAGTTGAACATCACACGATCTGACGTATAACTATCTTAAAATGGTTTTATATTATATGTTTGTCCTTTATTTTAATACCTTTTATATGTTCCTATCTATGTGTCCTATCATTCTTTACAATATTCCATTTTCTCCCGTTTGTGTTTTTTTGGTTTCCTCTTTTAGGAAGCTGCGTTGCGCGTTTCCCACTCCTCTCTGATGAGTTATCGATAGAATGAAACCTAGGTCGGGGGATTGGGCGGTGACGATAGATTTTCTTTAAGAGGCAACCATTACCTCTTTGTCCAATGGCAGCAATGTAAAATGTGAACTGTGTTCTTATTTTCATTGTAAAAGCCATATTGTGTTCGTCCCTTTTATATGTTTCTATTCATCTTTCCTACACCTTCTTCCAAATATAATTAAAATAGTTTTAGTAATTTTTGCAACGGGTTGGTACCGTTCTTTTTAACAGAATACTACAATACTTTCATCTATTTAATGGTCAAGGTATATTTTATCAACTTCCACCTTTTGATAGATGGTATTAGTAGGTAAAATAAATACAGTAATAAACTTAAGGTTAACAGGTAAAAACCTAATAATATAATTATTTCGGGTTCGAATTCCAGGGATGGCAGATAAAACATCCTTGGGAAATTAGGCGTATTTCCTTTCATCGTGTGGTAGATTGAGAGCCTTGAGTTTAGTGGTTGTATTTGACATATTTAATAAGAAAGAGTCACTAATAACCCAGTGAGCGGGCACTAACACTAAAAATATATAGGGGAGGTCAGGCTAATATGAGCAGGTGTGATATATGAGCATACCCTTCTGAAACTATCCCCTTGGCAAGTATGTGCCGCCACTTTACTGAAGAACGTTCAATTTCAACATAGCAACATGGCAACATAGCAATATAGCAATATAGCAATATAGCAACATAGACGGAAGCGCATTGCGATAATTAAAAAATCACACCATCCTGTATTTATCAGTTTATGAAAAGGTATGTTTAAAATTAAGTTTCTAAAATGTTTCCTATAGTTTGTTTGGTCGTTATTTAAGCTTAAATGTAACATGAAACCTACTCATTGCATTCCTTGAAAAAAATTAAAGTTAACATCTCACCTCAACGAACAAAATGGCTGAAACCCCTCGGGTGTGCTTATATTTTCCTCGCAAGCTTTTAATATGAGCACTTGCAGATTCTTAATTATTATTTTTTTCTAGACAAAAGCTGTTAAAATATCATTCATATTCATTGTATTTTGTAGACCTAATTGAATGAGCAATTGAATAAAATAATATTACTTTTGGATAGCCTTACTGTTTCTTATGGAATAACAGATTTTCTTAAGGTGCTCATAATTGCCTGACTTCCCCTATTAGTATAAAAGATTTTTAAAATGGTAAAAAAAAATATTTTATAGAAGTATAACAAGTTAAACGTAAACATCCATTGTCCAAATAGGTTGTTTAGTGATACGCCTTAATCGATAAAAAGTTGTTTAACACTTTAAAATTAAGGACAATTAGAAGGAACTACTCCGCTATTTACTTGGTAGGTGGAAAGAAAGCTACTGTGAAAAAACAGCTGTGAGTGCAGCCAGTCTGGGATTGAGCTCCAACCTCTCGAGCCGGAGCCAGGCGCACGATCCGTGCGGTCTGACCACACAGATTTTATTTTACGAAACCGCTGTTCGAGAAAATCTGAGGGTTTGACCCGCACGGCCAAGTGGGTCATTACCGCGCTCGGAGCTGATTAACTTCTGCGGGATATCCGTTATTTTCCGCAAAGACAGAAAAAAAAAGTCTTCGACACGGGGTAGCTTTGAACCTCACGCGACGGCGTGTGTGACCGTGATCGTTAATTTTTACTAGAGTCAAGAATCGAACCAAATCTTCTAAAGAGGACAACAAAGTAATACCATTTTTAAAAAAAATTGTGAGAGTAATTAAACTTGAACGCTCTTAGACGAATTAATGTATTCCTCATTTACCTAATCTTAAGAATCCTTTCATCTCACGGATAGCACCTAACTTAGGAAGATAATACAGTCCGAACGGGACGTTGTTGCATCCTAATACAGATTTTTGTAATCTTCACTAGAAAAACGTTCAAATAAGACCAGTGAAACAGTTTTCTCTTATTTTTAAAAAACACAACAAAATTGAAAACTACTTTTTTTTAAGGAAAAACCTTTTAAACCGATCCTAATCTACTTGTTGCCAAGAGACCAATAAAAAAATTACTTGGCTGCTATTTTTAGTTCGAGCGTAATCTTGAATCAGGTATCATGGTTAATCAGCTGTGAGATTTGCTTCTGGACCGAGAGATCGGGATCCAAATTACAGCCGGTTGCACTGTTGCGCTCCTACCCTTTTCAAAAGTGTTTCCCCACCCATTTTAAACTTATTATCATTATCCTTAGCCCTTAAATTAGAAAGTTTATGTCACTAATACGCATCACTAATATAGGTAGTTAAATCGTGGACTGTATTTAGAAAACGTTTGTTGAATATCACAGATTAAAAATAAAGTGAATCCGAACCGCGTTCGTTTGGAAACGAGCAAAAAACACCTAATTCACCACAATATTAATTATAAATTCAGGACGGAACACATAACCTTAAGGTGGGGATGTAGACTAGAGGTGTTTTTGCAGTTTTTATAGCAAAACCTTTTTTTTTGGCTAAAATAAATACACAACGTTTAATTTTCTTCTCATGATGATATCAACAGTTGTTGAATATCTGTCATGAACATAGCAGCATTGGATGAAAAACTTTTTAAATAAAGAGAAAAAGTTGTCAATAATTCCAGGACACCCTTGGCAGATATTCATCAACTGTTGAGGTTTACATGCGAAGAAAATTAAATTATGTTTCTACCGAAGCAATTTATTTTTTTATTTTGACCAAACAAAGTTTTGATATTAAAAAGTGCAAAAAACACTGACCTTTTCTGGCGTCTCCTGTAACCCCACCTTAACACCAAAAGCGAGCCACTTCACTAATATGGGCGTAAGATGTTCCCCTTTTCCAAGGCGCATGACTAAACGGCAAGGAAGGTTCACTACAACGAAAGAATTGTAGAATGTTGGTAGGAAGGATGTTTTGGAAGGCCTTTTTTACTATCAAAATTATACTATACAGTAGGATTCTGGTAGGGAAAAAAGGCCTTCAAGAAGGCAGTTCTTACCAAAATTCTACCATATATACAGTAGTAGTTTTTGTGCAGTGCGTCTTACTACCTGTTTGGGCTATCAAAATTTTTACACTAATAGAATATGAATGAGAAAGGTCCATTAGTTTGGAGGGAAACCAATTTAGAAAAAAACCACTCTCAGTACACCCGACCGGGATTCGAACAACGATCTCCCAGTCTATTGCGAGAGTGACGCATTAGACCATTCGATCCCCGAAGCGGCTCATATATGTTCGATCTAAGGTGACGAATCATTTTTATAATTGTTCATAGGTTCGTTCCATTGCTTGTGTAAATGTTCTAAAAGATAGCGCTAAGCACGAAGTACTAAAGTGTTCAAAACGCACGTAATTTTTTCAAAATATTTATAGTTTATATACCAAACTATTGAGTAGAAAAAAAAAATCATATGCTGGGGTCAAGAGAGTTAAAGACTTTAATTCTAAATGTTGCCCTTACATCTCCGATACATTTGTTAATTTGAATCTCGATGGGGTCGAAGTTTATTAATTAATCTTCATGTTGTGAGAAACCAGGGGAAGTTGGTAAAATTGTTTTGATATTCTCAGGCTTTAGTAGCGCTTAACTGTTTTAAATATAACACTTCATAAACTAGCAAGGTCAACCTCGGCGGTCTAGAGGTAAAGTGATCGCCTCAGGACCCGATGTTAGTGGGTTTAAATTATTATTATTATTATTATTATTATTATTATTATTATTATTATTATTAGCACCACGTCTTAATAACCGTTCGGGTTATACGCACTTACGCTAATGTGTAATGGTAGGGTGATTGCGAGATGAAATGGAGGATCTACAGTTTAACATGGAATCCGAACCACGGTGGAGGCCTGGAATTCCATTAGTGGGTTTAAACCCAGCAGGGGTCGACGGATTGTTCTTGAAGCGATAAAAATCCGTAGCACAACTTCCTTCGGAGGGAATGTAAAGCCGTCGGTCCCATGTCGATTGTGGTATGTAAAATAACCCTGGAAGGTACGTGAAAATGGTAGGCTCTTTCGCGCTCGCTCGTAGAAATTCTGTTCAGAAGTCAACGGGAAACTACCGCACATGTGCTTTCTACCAGATGGTGCGGGCGGCACTAACCTGCCGAGAGGCCTAGTGCTTGCCCAGTACCGGATGGAGCGCAATAAAACCAACCTCCGGGTTGAACACTCATCAATCAATCCTAGCAGGTATATTTCATTTCAACTTGGTAAAGCAAAAGTTTAATTTACTTCTTGTTTATTTCTCGCCACGTTTTTGTTTGGCGGATTTATCAACCAGTAAAGATCTTTTAAAATTTCAATAAAAATAAATCACCTGCATCGGTGGACACAATGTCTAAATGTAATTTCCATCTAGTCTGGTTTGTCGGTGATGGGGTTCTAAAATCGGCTGGGGTAGGCCTCCTGATAGTTTTTGTCTCTTCCCTAAATGGTTTTCCACTCTTCCTCCACACAAACGTGGGTGTATTTCTTATGAATTCTACCATCCTCAATCTTACCCCAAAAGTGCAATTAGATGCGGCTTACCCAATTCGGTGGCCATATGGTGTAAGGCGCTACTCTCGCTGTGGACTAGATTGCCGATGACGGGGAGATTTAAGTTCTAATCTCAGTTGGGTGTACTGAGATTATTTAAAAAAAAGGTTTTTACACTCTCCCTCCACGCATATGTAGGTATACTTTCTCTAAATATAACCTTTCTAATTCCTGAAAACATTTAGCTTAATTACTACATAAGTGTATAACCCGAACGGATAGTTAGACGCGGTGCTAAAAAAAATAATACGGGGGGAGGTGGGGGCTGTAAAATAAAAACATTATTTAAATGACGCAAAACAAAAATTAAGATTATTACTTGTTCATTAAGAATTTCATTTTTGTATGTCAAATTTATCAACCATTAGAGATGTTTCAAATGCTGAGATATGCAGTTATTTTTCAACTATGATTGATCGTGTTCTAATTTTTGAATAACACGTTTTATATTCATTGAATTGAGTTTATGATTTAAAACATGTAATGTAGGCCTATATAATTTTGGCATGAACTAAATTATTACTATTATTATTATTAGCACCGCGTCTTACTACCCGTTCGGGTTATACGCACTTACGCTAATGTGTAATGGTAGGGTGATTGTGAGATGAAATGGAGGACCTACAGTTTAACGTGGAATCCGAACCACGGTGGAGGCCTGGCATGAACTAAAATATAGGTAGTTCAGAATACTGTATAAATATTGCTAATCTTTTTTTTTTTTTAAAGTGGCCTGTCATAGAATCTCTTATACCCTACCAATAGCCAGTGACCAATAACTTAGTGACCAAGACTAAGCACACTACCCCAATTTTGGGGGCTCAACTAGCAAAAAAAGACCAACAAAACTCTAGGAATTTTAATATATGTTCAATAAGACGGAAGCGTTCATAAATAAAAACACTTTAAGGCAGCACCTTTAACGAACCCGCGTCACCTTGACGTGTAATAAACCTTCTTAACCACCCAGATAGAAAAAATTACTTGGTAGCCTACTGTAAGAGTTTTAAGTAATAATTTAATTTAATTTTAAATTAATTTTATTTGTATAACTGCTCAAGGGTCCCGAGCTCAATTCCCAGCATAGCATAAAAATGTTATTGGTGAAATTTGGGTTTTCACTCTTACAGTGATGAATTAACGGCCGAGGGTCTGGATGTCGAGTCTTTTATAGGATTGAGTTAGTTTGTAAGTCATGTGCTATAGGCCTGCTCAGAAAGTCCACGGAAAATACTTCCGTGCTCCCCCTCCCCCCGCCCCCAACACAATGTTTGCTTAGCTTTTTAAAAACTTGAGCATTTAAAAATAATTCTTTACACTTTATCATTTGAGTGGCGCGCGCTAAATTCGAAAACTAGAATGTCTCAACCTAACCATGGGACTAAATTCCGAAACGCTATTTTGCTGATTATATTCATGACATTGTTGACTCCTGTCTCACCTTAACACTCTCCAGAGGTATCCCTTTTTGAAAAATTGGATTCAACACATACGTCAAATTATATTCTAAAAGAGTGGTTAAAAAAGCCACAAACACAATCCGTTACTCGCGTCACAGATTCGGGTTATAACGCACACACACAAACACACATATGACACAAAACATCGCATGAGAACTCATGCGTGCAGTGTTACAATACGTTTTAAACTATTCATGGTAAAAAAAAAAGTTATTGGAGGTTCATCGCAAACATAATAAATAAAATATATCGTTGAACCAATGAATGGAACTAAAACTTTTTTTTTCTTCAAATTATCACATTATTACGTGGATTTATAAATAGCGTAAAAGTGCGATAGTGATCAAAGTGTCACTACTGCGCCGACGCGATGTCTCTGTGTGAGGACGTAATAAGAGCGAGCACAGCAGTGAAAGAACCAATCGACCGACTAAAGAGCGCGGTCGACACTGAAGGTTTTGTTGATATTGTAACTGGTAGTATCTCTCTGCCCCACTACCTCCATTCATCTCGTAGTCCTCAACAGGTCAGGAAAACGAGCCAGACAAGCCACACTGTTTGTTTACAATCCAAGTTTCATAAGAAGGGCCCCTTGTCTGACAGCTAGAAAAAGTTACTAAGTCTGCGTCATACGTGCAAATTATGTGATCTGAAGCTGTCACTTTTTATAGATACAATCAACACGTGTAAAACAATAATAATATAGTAAAATGTTATCAATGTTGCTCCTCTCACCAAAAGTAGGTTTTTTTCTAAAAATACCTTTTATATGAAAATAGGACTGTAGTAGCCCTTTACAGGTCAGGAGGTATAATACAGACAAGCCATAGTTTATTTAATTAGTTTTTTCAGGCTCATTTAAAACAAGGCTAAAAGCACGTTTTTATGGTTACCGTGGTCCACCCCATAAGTTTCTAGTGGTAGCCTAGTTCGATTCCAGGTAGTGCTGATAAAACATATTTACTATTTGTTTAAAAGTTAGTCTTAAAGATTTAGTGAACGTCTCTAGGCGATAAGTTCACGTGTGTAATAATGAGTTAAGTTAGTTTGTAGATCTTGTGATGATATGTGTACACTCCGTTTACCCTGAAAGATAACAAGCTTGCATTGATTGTTTTAGAATACATTTTACTAGCCTAGTAAGGAGAATAATTGAATAGTAAAAATAAGTGATAAATGACCAGTTGTTGAGGTTAGGTTGTCAAATTTGATAACAATAAAGTTTTATATTGTGATGGATTAATTAATTAATTAACAAGGTAAAAATAGATTCTTAAGATTGTAAAAGTCCAAAATTGATTATATAGATTAACAACAGATTAATTATTTGACCTGGTGGTCTAGGGGTAAGGTGTCTGATTTCTGTGCTGAGGGTCCGGGGTTCAATCCTCGGTCCCGGCACAGATTTATCTGATTGCCAAACCATTTCTTCACCTCTAACAAGACGTGTATCATTCACAACTTGTGAATGTGAGGAATGCCAGGCCTCCGCCGTGGTTCGGATCCCACGTTAAACTGTAGGTCCTCCATTTTATCTCACAATCACCCTACCATTACACATTAGCGTAAATGCGTATAATCCGAACGGGTAGTAAGACGTGGTGCTAATAATAATAATAACAGGTTAATTCTCATTTTATATTATTTCTTATCCTTATTAACAACATTGTTTGGTTACACTATAGTGTAATCCGTCGAAATAATACTGCTACCTTTAGGTAGGGATAAACGGGGGTATACAGTTGGCACACAAACATATATTTAAACTATAGGATTATTTTAGGCTATGATGGAAGACAATATTTTTAAAATAATAAGAAATATGTTACATTATCTTTGTGTGTGTGAAATTGTCGGTCAGCCACCCTTCGCCCCTTAACTTCAAATAATTAATTTTGTTATTTAAAATATTTTATTTATTTAACACCGCGTCTTACTATCCGTTCGGGTTATACGCTTAAGTACGAATAACGCAAGTGGGTTAAAGATTGGAAAGGTTTAATTTAGAGGAAGTGAACCCACATTTGCGTGGAGGTAGAGTAGAAAACCATTTAGGACCTTCCCTCCCCCAGTTCACCCGGCCGAGATTCGAGCCTCGATCTCTCCGTCCTCGGCAGTCTGGCTCAACACGAAACTAGCGCGTTAGACAACTACGCCACTGAGGCGAGTCATTTAAAATAAAATAAATACAATTTTTAGAGAATAAGGATTTAAAATAATCTTGCGAGTAAAATAATTTTTTGGCACCGCATCTTACCACCTATTCAAGTTATAGCCTACTCATATGTACTAATTACGCTGATGAGTTGGTGATAAGAAAGGTTGAATTTAGAGGAAGTATACCCGCATTTGCGTGAAGGGAGAGTGGAAAACCATATATAGAAAAAAATTACATCAGACCTATATTCGAACCTCGATCACTCAGTCATCGGCAGTCTAGTCAAAAACGAGAGTGACGCCTTAGGCCATGTGGCCAACGGAGCATGTAAAAAACTATTAAAATCAAACAAAACTGTTAAATTCAAACGAATCTCGGGAGCCGCATGGTACAACGCGCTACTCTCACAAGTAGACTAGACTACCGATGACCGAGATATCCAGGTTAGAGTATAGGTCGGATGTTCTAGGGGTGGTATTTCTATCAATTTTTTCCACTCCACCTACACGCAAATGCGGGTATACTTCATCTAAATATAACATTCCTAATCCCTAAAACCATTTGCGTAAATAGTAAATAAGGTGTAATTAGTAGTCTACACAGGCGTACAATCCGAACGGGAAGTAAGACGCGGTGCTAAAAAAACTGTTAAATTAAAGAAAATACATAAAATCAAGTTTTCTAGTAAAATGTCAGAGTGATCCCGCTTGGTATCTGCGTCACTCCAGCTAAGAACCAGGAAACAGTGAGAGGTCTAATAAAGTGGAATCAGGTATATAAGTGTTATTAAAAGCAAGGCCGACATAACCCTCTCATTAGGAGATAAAACAAATCTTTATATAACACTTCCGCCAGTCTTCTTTCTGTCTGCTTGGCTGAGGTCGAGTAAAAGTCTCGACACTAATTTAAGGAGCATTTTTAATTTAAAAAACTGTTTACCTCTTTACAAAACTATAAGCCTGGTCTTGAAATTTAATCCTTACATTCGACACATTTTCACTACTCTAAAATAGCTCTAATTTTTACTTTCTCGCTATCTAACAAATAGAAAAATTATTGTGATCGTCAAAAAAATCGAACTCGAGATTTTGATAAATAATGACTTTTCATGACCCCTTGAATAGAAAAAAGTGGCTTTTGAATTCCGTCTGTCTGTCTGTCTGTACCTCAGACTAGAGTCTAAACTATTTTACCGATCGGGCTAAAACTTGGTATCTAGGGTTTTCATAGGGTTGCCCCGAGGGTTTTTTTGGAATTGGATCCATAACCCTAAAATTGAGGGTAGTCTACTGAAGTGCAAAAAGAGTTAAAATTCTATTTTCTCAAAATCAGCTCTAACGATTTTGATTAAATTTCATTTATTAACATTTATAAATATTTCAAACAAAATGGCTACTCTCAATAGTTCAGCTAAATGGCTTTAAGGGTTCCAGTATGATACGTAAATTCTTATTTCTTATCATATCTTCGTAAATCTTTGAGATATGTAATTACTTATCATTGCAAATATGTAGGTATATTTATAATACAAATCTTTTATTCGAAACATATTTTTATAAAACCAATAACTTTCAAGATTATATATATATATAACTTTTCGAACACTAAAGGTAAAGTATTGCGAACGTAAAAAAAAATCTAACCCGAAATGTTGATGGGTGTCAACGTCTCATAACCCCCCGAACCCTAAAAAGTGTTTTTTGCAATGCCGTCTGTCTGTGTGTCTGTTTAACCTTCAAATTAAGAGTTAATTAATAAAAAGCTAAGAGAGAAAAAATAGATTTTCTCAAAATAGTTTCTAACGAATTTGATTAAAATTCGTATATAGGTGTTGATTAAGATTATAAATTAACTGGCTAGTTTCCTTTTTCCCATGAAAATGACTTTTTAGCGTACTTTACAGAAGCGGAAATTTCCGTATCTCCGCAACTATTTGAGATACTAAATAACTTATCATTGCAAAATTGTAGTATTAAACTATTTTACCGATCGGGCTAAAACTTGGTATCTAGGGTTTTCATAGGGTTGCCCCGAGGGTTTTTTTGGAATTGGATCCATAACCCTAAAATTGAGGGTAGTCTACTGAAGTGCAAAAAGAGTTAAAATTCTATTTTCTCAAAATCAGCTCTAACGATTTTGATTAAATTTCATTTATTAACATTTATAAATATTTCAAACAAAATGGCTACTCTCAATAGTTCAGCTAAATGGCTTTAAGGGTTCCAGTATGATACGTAAATTCTTATTTCTTATCATATCTTCGTAAATCTTTGAGATATGTAATTACTTATCATTGCAAATATGTAGGTATATTTATAATACAAATCTTTTATTCGAAACATATTTTTATAAAACCAATAACTTTCAAGATTATATATATATATAACTTTTCGAACACTAAAGGTAAAGTATTGCGAACGTAAAAAAAAATCTAACCCGAAATGTTGATGGGTGTCAACGTCTCATAACCCCCCGAACCCTAAAAAGTGTTTTTTGCAATGCCGTCTGTCTGTGTGTCTGTTTAACCTTCAAATTAAGAGTTAATTAATAAAAAGCTAAGAGAGAAAAAATAGATTTTCTCAAAATAGTTTCTAACGAATTTGATTAAAATTCGTATATAGGTGTTGATTAAGATTATAAATTAACTGGCTAGTTTCCTTTTTCCCATGAAAATGACTTTTTAGCGTACTTTACAGAAGCGGAAATTTCCGTATCTCCGCAACTATTTGAGATACTAAATAACTTATCATTGCAAAATTGTAGTACTATTAAAAATAAAAAACTTTTATATGAAATATATTTTTATGAAACCAACAATTTCTGAGATATTGGCAAATATATTAATACAATTTTGTGAGCTTTAGTTGTAAAGAGATACTACTTGAGTTTTAACGCAGTCATTCTCTAATTCCATAGAGTAAGAAATGAGTAAGTCTCTCAAAAAGTGTATGTTCTCTTTCTTTCAACCTCTTAGGGAAAATGTTTATACAGCAATGATCTCTCTCTATCATTTTAGATTCAATAGTCAATATTTACCTATTTTATTAGTAAAAATTTATAAATGATGAATTTAATAGCAATGCAATAACCATAAGATGTGCAACCCCTAATAAAATGTCGAGAATTTTGAACCGGAAGTAGGCATTTTAATACGAAGTGTTGACCCTTTAGAACCCAATATCAATATTTTTACTTTCTCGCTACCTTACACGTAGAGCCAGTTTGTGATCGTCAAAACAAGTGAATTCGAGATTTGGATGGATGTCGACGTCTCATGACCCCCGGAACCCTAAAAAGTGGTTTTCGCAATTCCGTCTGTCTGTCAGTTTTTACCTCGGGCTAGAGCCTAAACTATTTTACCAATTGGGCTAAAACTTGGTATCTAGGGTTTTCATAGGGCTACCCCGAGGAATTTTTAGAATTGTATATCCAACCCTAAAATTAAGAGTAGTTTCTTTAAGGGCAGAAAGAGGAAAAATCGATATAAAAATAGGCTCTAATAATTTTGAATAAATTTAATTTATAAGCTTTGATCAATATTACAAAACAAATGGCTACTCTCAACTTTTTGTCAAAATGTCTTTAAGGGTTCTGGTTTGATGCGTAAATTCTAATCTTTAATTTTATATCCGCAAGTATTTGATATGTGAAATTACTTATCATTGCATACATGTAGATCTACTTATAATAAACATCTTTTACTTGAAATATATTTTTATAAAACCAATAGTTTTCAAGCTATACGCAAATATATATATTTTTTAAACTTTTCCAACACTTTAAGATAAAGTATTACAACCATCAAAAAAATCTAACCCGAGATGTTGATGGATGTCGACGTTTCATGAGCCCCTGAACCCTAAAAAGTGGTTTTTGCAATGCCGTCTATCTGTGTATCTTTTTTACCCTAAAATTAAGAGTAGTTTAAAAAGCGAAGAGAGAAAAATTCTATTTTCTCAAAATCGGCTTTAACGATTTTGATTAAAATTCGTATCCATGCATTGATTCAGATTATAAACAAAATGGCTACTTTTCCATGAAAATGAATTTTAGGGTTCTTTACAGAAGCAAAAATTTCTATATCTCCGCAACTATTTGAGATACTAAATAGCTTATCATTGTAAAATTTTAGTACTATTAAAAATCAAAAACTTTTATTTGAAATATATTTTTATAAACCCAATAGTTTCTGAGATATTGGCAAATATATTAATAAAATTTTGTGAGCTCTAGTTGTGAAGAGATACTACTAAAGTTTAAACGCAATAATTCTCTAATGAAATAGAGTAAACAAATAAGTAGGTCTTTCAAGAAGTTGATGTTTTTCCTTTAACTTCCTAGGGGAAATTTGTACAGCACAAGAGCGAATCCAGGATTTTCTTGAGGGGGGGTGGGAGGCCCCTCAAGAAATTTTGACATAATAAAAATACTTCAAAATTTGAGAGTAAATCTTTAAGTAATTTTTCTGTGTAACGCTAAGCTTGAGAATAATCCTCTAATGAA
Organism: Timema bartmani; assembly: GCA_902151455.1. Classification (NCBI taxonomy): domain Eukaryota; kingdom Metazoa; phylum Arthropoda; class Insecta; order Phasmatodea; family Timematidae; genus Timema; species Timema bartmani. The sequence goes on along the minus strand of CABFWB010001891.1, from coordinate 27,576 downwards.
GGGTATAGCTCGAAATTTGCGATTAGTATTGAAATTTATTATAAGCAAATAATAAGAATATCAACAAATAGTGACTATTAAGAGGGAAATAAGTTTAAACATTATAACAATTATTATATAAGTAGTTTTTTTACCTAATCAATCAGACAAAATAAATTGAATTATTCAGATTTCGAACAATCGAACTTTAACTCCACTCTATAGTATAGCTAGTTATTTCTCATTCTAAATCGATATTTTACCACTAAGCCATACTAACACGTTATGTCAATATATAATATATCAAAATTGACTTATGAGCTGATATGTATGAATACGTGAAAGTAGATCTAGTAAATTTTAAAACAGCCAGAAAAAAAAATTATTCGACCGACGGATGGACTTAAACATACACAACTTCTAAACCGCGAAATCCTCACCGATGCTGAGAAAAAAAGTACTGTAATTAAACCTAAGAGTATATGCGAGACGGACGAATTATTAGTCACACGTTAATGACATAATTATTAGTGTAAAAATAAA